>PVIA01015387.1:0-22965 GCA_004024845.1 Tonatia bakeri
GCGGCGGCGCCCGTTTTTCACTTAGTTGTGCGCAAACGTGTGGCTGCGGACAGCCAGCTGCCCTGCGCCCCTCACTGGGTCTGCTAGTCACCTCCGCGCTTCCGCGCCCAGCGTCCGCCACCGGTCCGTCCGCTGCCGCTGCCATCTGCACCCTGCGCGCCCGCCAGCCAGCGTCTCTTCCCACTGGGAACCCTCGACCCCACTTCGCAGGCCTCCCGACTCCGCCGCTCCTTACCGGTCTGGATGTACTGGAGCCCGACTTCTGTTCAATTAATTTCCCTCTGTTCTGGTTGTTAATTGTTTCTCAGTCTTTGTTGTTTTCAGTCTTGGTTGCACGAGGAAGCACAGAGCGACTGCCTATGCCTCCATCTTGGCCGGAACTCGGAATTTTGCCATTTTAATTATGATGTGTCGTGGGGTGGACCTCTTCGGGTTCCTCTTGACTGGGACTCTCTGCTTCCTGGATTTGTGTGACTTTTTCTTTCATCAAAGGAAATAGTTTTATTAAACTGAAATTTTTTAAAAAGCCCTATGTTTGTACCAGACTTCATCTCCCATTACCTGTTCTAGCATGGGAATTCATACTTTCTCAGGACACTGAGCACTCTGAACAGGATGCATATGACCCTTTGCTGAAGTTGAACCTGTTTCAGACAACTCTCACTGTTTCACTTTGTGTCAATTTGAAAAATATTTAGGGAAGAGAGAAGGAATGTCTTGCCTGTTAGGATCCCTAATCTACCCAAGGCCAGGACCCAATTACTAACATACCTTGGGGATATGTAACAATGTTCACTATCACAAAGGCACAGATGTGCTCCTTTTTTTCATATGTTGCCCTTAGCAACAAAGACTGTTTTCCAAGCGTCTTTCATGAAAACAGCACAATTTTAGACAGAATTGATTGTTTTCCATTAACTTTTTACTTTCAACCCTCAAGCACAGAAGAAAATAATGAAAAATCACTGTGAAAGAGTTGGTGACCACCTATGATTTTTTTGCAATATTTCAAAATGTTTTGTTTCTGTGTACAAATATTTTCATACTTAGCATTTTAGTTTTTCAGAGAAATTAAATTCTACTAAAAAAGATAAGCATTATTTTCTTTTTCATTGAATTATGTATTTATGTTTACTTTTATGCTTCTTATTCACTCTGACTCTATCTCACTCGGTTGCATGTTTCTTATTTTTTATAACACACTGAATTCCACTCTACCCCAATCAATTTTCAGACATTTACATTTACTCTCTAAGTAGCCATATCATATAAGGCAACAGAGTGAGGAAACTTGATGTTTTTACCTCTCCTCTTAATATCAAAATGTAACTTGCATTTAGTTTATTTGTATTTGCATGTTTTTCAACTTTATCCAGTGATATTTGAAGAGTACACTGATATTTAATGAGCAGATACATGGTTTTTGAAATGCTTACTTTGGAATAATACATAGTGCTGAAGTTACATAATATTAGTATGTCCATATATAATATCATTGTACTGTTTTTATTTGTCTGTTAATTATACTGATATATTGATAAATTGCACAATGTCCCTGACAAAGCTCCTGTTGTCTTCATCCTTCCTCTCTTTGCTGGAGAAATTTTGATTAACAAAAAATGTGGATCAACACTTTAATGAAAGTAGTTAACCTTCTATTGATGCTATTTATTACTTTGAATTTGTAAATTTTGTAAAATAGGAACATTTCATAATAAGAATTTCCCATAAAACTCAAATACTTGATGGTAAATTTTGTCTACAAATTCTTCTATCTGTTAGTACTTCAAGTTAGAAGACAATAACCAAACTATATACCTCCACTTGTTATATTAAAGTCAAAAGACAAAAGTGATATCAAAATAAACCAATCTTTCAAAGTAAGAGGGTTGTCATGGATGTCCATTATAGGGCGACAAACATACACAGTTTTCTGTAGATGTGAGCTAAGTAAGTATTTTCTTGGGTGTTCAAAACTTGGAACAAGAAGCAGGTCACTTAAGGTAAGTGTGCACGAAGTTCCCCACAATGGCAGTGTAAAATGATGGAAGGAAAATGATAATAAAATTAAAGTGGCCACACAGAAATGTATCAAGAGATTCAGTTAAGACTAAGGTAGTTATTTTCAGAATGTGAATATGACTCTGAGAATTAAGGTGCCAGGAGGCAGTGTCAATATTTTTGGAGAAAAGTTTGCATATGAAGATAGTACTACCAACTGTAGATATAGAATACAGCTGTACTTATGATATTAAAGAGAATGTTTTAGTGGCCTTGTTGGCACAGCAGGCAGTGCATTAGTCTCATAAAGAGAATATGTTTTTTATTCCCTGGCTGGCGTGGTTCAGTGGATTGAGCACGGGCTGCGAACCAAAGCATCACAGGTTCGATTCCCAGTCAGGGCACATGCCTAGGTTGCAGGCCATGTCCCCCAGCAACCACACATTGATGTTTCTCTCTCTCTCTCTCTTTCTCCCTCCCTTCCCTCTCTAAAAATAAACAAATAAAATCTTTTTAAAAATTTTAAAAAAAGAGAATATGTTCTTTATTATTTCAACTGAAATTGATCATTCTGTTTCATGTATCCATGACTTTATATGCTATCCTTCTGGCTAGATTCTCTTTCCTCAGTTGTCCATATAGGGAACTTATATTCAATCTTCAAAATTAGTTTAAATATTAACCCTTCTTTGAATCTTCCCTAAGCCCAGGTTTGAATAGATTTCTTCCTACATTATGCTATCACTAAAGTATGCTTACTTGTTTACATTGCTTGCGTGTAAACAGGTAACTACTTGAGAGCAAACACTTTTTCCATTTTCTTTGTATATGTTACTGGTCATGATAGATATTGGGTATGATGTAAATGTGTGCTGAATGAATGAGTCACAGATTTTTTAGTCATTTTAATACATGATAATGTCTCGTATTAAAGACAATTTCTGGTAGGAAATAGCTATTAGGACCAATCACCTTCTTTCACTATTTCTGAGTTTAGGGTGCTAAAAGCAATCCTAAGTGTTTTGAATCTATAGATTGCTTTAGTTAGTATGGACATTTTACAATGTTTCTTCCTATCCATGAACATAGCATATGTTTTTCTTTATTTGTATCTCCTTCATTTCTTTTTTTAAGTGTCATAATTTTCTAATTATAGGTGTTTTACCTCCTTTGTTAATTTATTGAATTTGTATAAAAATTTATTTGACTCAGAGTTACACCTGTTCGTGGAAGCAAGATCTCAACAGACTAAGGAAAATGCTCCCTCTTCTTCACTGAATTTCCTCCTAGGTATTTTCTTTTATTTTGTTTGAAACAATTGTACATGGGATTGTTTTCTTATTTTCCCTTTCTGATAGTTCAATATTGGTGTATAAAAATGCAACTGATTTCTGGATATTTATGTTCTCCCCTGATACTTCACTGAATCCATGTGTCAACTCTAGTAGTTTCTAGGTGGAATCTTTGGGGTTCTCTATACATAGTGTCACATGGGCACGTAATGACATTTTTACTTGTTCTATTCCAATTTGGATGCCCTTTATTTCTTCTTCTTTTCTGATTGCTATGGCTAGGACTTCTAGTACTATGTTGAGAAAGAGTAGTGAAAGCAGATACCCCTGACTTGTTCCTGATATTAAAGGAAACACTTAGTTTTTGCCCATTGAGTATGATGTTAGCTGTGGGTTTTTCATATATGGCCTTTATTATGTTGAAATATATGTTCTTTCAACTCCCACTTTGGTGAGAGTTTTTGTTATAATTGGGCACTGGATTATATCAAATGATTTTTTTCTGGATCTATTGAGATGATCATTTGACTTTCATGCTTTATTTTGTTTATGTGTTTTATCACATTTATTGATTTGTGGATATTGTACCAACTGATTGTCTCCAAAATAAATCCCACTTGTCAAGGTGTATGATTGTTTAATGCATTGCTGGAGCATATTGCTCACATATTGTTGAGGGTTTTTAATATCTTTATTCAGCAGAAATACGAGCCTATATTTTTTTCTTTGCTGTGTTTTTATCTGGTTTTAGAATTAGGATAAGGCTGAACTTGTAAAATGAGCTTGGGAGTCTTACCTCCTTTTGAAGTTTTTGGAATAGTCTTGACTGGCTTCCTGCCTGGGGGTTGCACTGAGCACAGCTGTCTCTATCCTAGGTTATGCACACACTCACTAACAGGGCTTCTTTCTTACAACTGCTCTCCAATCTATCTGGGATTTCCCTTTAAAATAACAAAAATGCTATTTCACATAAAAACAAATAAGTACAACCAGACACAAATGACATTTTAAGATTCCCTTCATAGAAACCTTCAGACTATGTGAAGCAGCAGAGAGAGAAGACATACCTGTGGTTGCCAGTGCTGGGAGGAGTGGGGTTAGTACTTTGGGTGCGGAGTTTCCTTTTGGGGAGATGAAATACCTTGCAACTAGATAACGGTGATACTTATATAGCATCATGAATGCCCATTATGTTCAGGAGTGACACAATTTAAAATACAAACAGTAACTTTTAATAACACAATAAATACATTGTAAAGAAAATACAGAAGAAACAAGAATTATAAAAATTCACAGAAGTGGAAGAAAATTCTGGTAGGAGAGGAAATAAAGGTTCAACAAGCGGCTCAATATTTGATCTGTTCAGAGTGCTCCTGTGATGTAGCTCTGTCCAGGTTGACCTTTGTGAAAGTTTTGGAACCTTGTGGGGAAACATTTCCTACATGATTAAGTAAATTATTTATTGTACCATAGTGTGAAAGAAGTATTATTGTGGTTTCTTTATATGGTAAGCAGTAATAAGTTACATGTTTCTAAACCTTTTTTCTCCATAAATTTTACATTTTGCATGATTTCAAATTTATGAAAAACCTACAAGAAAGATGGATACCCTTCCCACTGAATCCCAAAGTATTATAATTTTATCTTGTTGACTTTCTCTTTCCCTTTCCCTCATGTCGATGGATGCATACGTGGATGGGGAACGGATTGCAGATTCATAATTTCACTGAAGTGTTGAAGAGTGAATGCAGTACAGTGTCTTTCTATTCCTAAATGCTTCTGTGCATATCTCCTAAAAACAAGGAATTGTCTTACATAACCTCAGTATATGTATCACAGTCAGGAAATTTATGTTGATAAGTTTCTATTATATACTTATCATTTGGGAATATTCAAGTTCATGCATTGCATTGTGCTGTCATATCTGTTTAGTCACCCTCACTCTTGAACAGTTCTTCAACCTCTCTTTGCATTCCATATCATTGGTATATTTGAAAAGTGGTGTATGTATTACATTAAATGCACTTCCAGTTGGTTTTTGTTGAATGTTTCCTTATGGTTGGATCTATGTCACACGTCTTTGGCAGCAATATCATAGAAGTGATACTGAGTTCCCAGTGTGTCACACCAGGAGGCACATGCTGTCACCTGGTCCCAGTACCAGTGATATTTGCTAAGTTCCTACAATAAGCCACCTTTTTTCTGTTAACTCTTTGTAATAATATACATTTAGTGGGAAGGTACTTTTAAGCTATAAACACCATGGGAATCCTCAAATTTCGACCCACTAGTTTTGCCACTTATTCATCTGTCTAGTTCAAATCTCCTTTCAACAGTGATTTTTGTTTGAAATTTACATGATTCCTTCTGGTTTTATCTGTTGATTTTCTGTGTTAAGAAAAGGTTTTTCCTGTTTGCTGTAGCTCAGTGGATTAAGCACAGGCCAGAAAACTAAATTGTTGCTGGCTCAACTCCTAGTGAGGGAACATGTCTGGGTTGTGGGCCAGGTCCCCAGTAGGGGGCGTGTGAGAGGCAACAACACGTTGACATTTCACTCCCACTCATTCTCCCTTCCTTCCCTCTCTCTAAAAATGAATAAATAAAATCTTAAAAAAGGAAAAGAAAAGAAAAGGTTTTCCTTCCCCCCTCTGTCAGTCTCCTCAGCCTGCCATAATAGACTACCACAGACTGGGTGGCATAAACAGCAGAAATTTCCTTTCTCACAGTTCTGGAGTCTAGAGGCCAAAGTGACCAGCATTGGTGGATCCCACTCCCTCTCCATGGACATTAGCATTTTTATTCTAATTCCTCCATATATCATCAGTGCTCTGATGGGCAGTACTGAAGATACATCTTTGAAAAATCCTGTAGGAATGTCTGTGGGGTAACCTCCTAGCAGGAACACATCCAGGTGAAGGTGTGCATCTGTGCATCTTTGGTGGGTCCTGCACACTGTTCTACCAGAGCAGGGGCCTTTACCCCTTCTCTCCTGGGGATCTGCAGGTGCCTCTGCTTCCTACTTTGTACCCAGGATTGCCTGCCACCAGACCAAATGCCTGAATGTACACTGCCCTCTCCCCAGGGTTTACAGTGTGTGTTAACCATCAGGCAGGCCAGGCATGTCTGAAGTGTAGTGGAGTGTGCACAGCCTCTTGATGGAAGTGTCCGTGCGTGCCCTCTGTTCTTTCAGAAAACACCAGCTCTCGAGAGTTTTCTGTACCTCAGGGATGTCCCACCTCTCTCTGGCCTTGCCTGTGAGGAATGTTGTGTGGTTGTGGTTTGTGTTTAAGTGAAGTCCCTGCTCCTGTCTGAGGCAACACAGGGGGTGTGGGAGCCAGGCAGTGACCTCACTTTCTGCCAACAGAGCCCAAGTGAACTCGGAACCCTGGTAACCAGGCAGCCACATTCTATAACTGCCCCTTCCCAGCTCACTTGGTTCGTGTCATTAGCAAGGGAAAGATGTTCTGTTGTCTGCCTGTGTCTCGATGCCGTGGCCTCAAAAGGGGCAGCCACAATACTATTTTCCACCGTGGCTGCCGCTGGATGAGGACTCAGTCCAGACGCCTATGGCCCTTTTCACGGAGGGACCGAGAGGTAACACAGGGAGGCCCAGGGCGGTGCCGTTTGGGCCAGGCCACCACTCACATCTCACCTGAGCTGCCCTATGTCGCCTCCCTAAGTGTGTGTGTGTGTGTGTGTGTGTGTGTGTGTGTGTGTGTGTGAGCACGTGTGCTCGCGCACACTCAGAAGGAGGTTCCCATGGGAGGGCCTGCCCTGAGCAGCAACAGGTGAGAACCTGGTGGTCTGGTTATGTTCACACCCCACGCCAAGGCTAGCCAGGTGGAGAAAGGTGTATGGGGGAGTCCACAGCTCAAGGTTTATCCCAAACCCTGGAGGTGAACCTCATTTCTCCTGGGCACAGGTCTGTGCAGACACAGGCCTGGGCCTGATCCCAGAGCAGAAGGGGCAGTGAAGCAGCAGCTCGGGCAGGGACAGGATGGAGGCCTCTGGACAGGCTGCAGGTCACTGTCATTGCAGAACTGCACCCCGGGCATGGAGGAGCAACAGTTGGATGGCAGGGACGCCTGCACCTCCTCTGTCAGGGAAGGTCAGGGGAGCCACACCACAGAGGATGGGGGCAGGCCTGAAGTAAATGTGGCCACTTGGGGGACTGAGGAACAAGATCCCAGCAATGGCCAGAGGAAGACTCCTGCCCTGAAGCCGCCCAAGCAGCTCAGGATCCTGGATCCCAGTCTGGAGCTCAGTGTGCCCATTACAAACACCAGGCCAGAGGGCCTGGGGCCTGAGGAGGCAGAGCCTGAGGAGGCAGAGCCTGAGGGTGAGAAGGTGGGGGAGGTGGGGGTTGGATGGGGGGTGGAGGTGCAAGTGAGCTTATATGGAAGGGCGGGTGCAAGACACACAGTGAGCTCCCACAGATGCTGGCCAGAAGCCACAACCAGGCTCAGAACACCCACCTGCTGGACTGCCTGTGAGGACATCCTGGGGTGGGTCCTGCCTGGGGCTGATTTCTGTGTTTGGGGGGCACAGGGAAATGTGCACCTGTGAGTGATCTTTTCTCCTCTTCCAACTCCAGCACCATCTTTAACATCTGTCATCTGGCCCGAGGAGCACACTGCAGGGGCAGACCTGCAGGCTGCTCCATACCCTGAGGAGCACCCCACTCCATCGGTTCTGCCACCTCCGTCAGCTGCTCCAGCTGAAGTTCTGGAGCCTGGGCCGGCCTGTGCCACAGCTCCTGACCTGACTCAGGTCCCCTCACCCCGGCCTCTAGAGCCCACCCTGGAACCTGCCGGGGGTCCTGCCAGAGAGGAGGAAAATGCACCATCCTCCGTTCTACAGCCACTTGTTGTTCAACCAGCTCTCCCACTCCCATCACAATTCGTTTTACCCCCACGCTTTGAACTTATTTTAGTTTTTATGGTTTGCTTTATTTTCATTACAATGGTTTATTTAAATAAAATATAAAGGTGATTGTTTATATTTAAAATTTTGTCACTCTTGAGCATGAGGTACAAACAGTCATGACGCTGCACAACGGACACCACTCCCTAGTTGCCCAATGGTCTGTCCCCCAAAAGAATATGGGGAACCCTACATCCTCACTGCCCACTCCTCCCACCCCTGCCAACACCTGACATGCTTTCTGTCTCTGCTCCTTGACCTGTTCAGGGTGTTTCCTCTAAATGAATCTTTCCATAGCTGCCTTTTTGTGCTGCTCACATATTTTGGTTTGTTTTCATCAGAAACAGCATTTTGGTACTTTGAAAGGAAAATCCCAGATGGGTCAGAGATGAGATGTAAAAAAAGGAGCCCTGCTAGTGAGTGTGCGCCTCATCTGGGGCAGAGCCTGCTGTGGTAAGTGTGACCCCAGGGCCAGAAGCCGGCCTGGACTGTTCCAAAAACTTCAACAGGAGGGAAAACTCACAAGCTCATTTTAAGAGCCTAGCATTATCCAATTTGTAAAACCAGGTGAAGACACAACAACAACAAAAAAACTATAGGCCGATATCCGTGATGAATATAGATGCTAAAACCCTCAACAAAATATCATTGAATCCAGCAATACATTCAAAAGGTCATTCATGTATTGTAATTTTTTGTGGGGATGCAAGGTTGGTACAATAACTAAAGTAATAAACATGACACACACATAAAATGAAGGCTAATGTCTTATGATCAATAGACACAGAGAAAGCATCTGACAAAATCCAGCTCTTGTTTATAATGAAAGCTCTCAGAGTAGTGGGAATAAAGGGAACATACCTCAACATGGTCAAGGCCATACGTGATAAGCCCGCAGTCACTAGTATACTCACTGGGGAAACACAGAAAGCATTTCCCTGAAGATTGGGATCAAGATATACATGTCCACTTTCACCTCTCCTGTTCAGCATAGTACTGGAAGTCCTAGCCACAGCAATCAGACACGAAGAAATAAAGGGCACCCCAAATGGAATGCAAGAAGTAGAACTTTCATTATTTGCACATGGCATGATATTGTGTATACAGAGATATCGAACAACTACTAAAACTGATACATGAATTGAGTAAAGTAGCAGGACACAAAATACATACCCAGAAATCAGTTGCATTTGTATACATCAATAATGAACTTGCAGAAAGGGAAACTAACAACACTACCCCATTGAGAATTGAATCAAAAAGACAAAATAAAAGAGGACTAAATTCAAGTGCAGATGGAAAGGATCTGTGCTTGGATAATTATAAGATATTGAGGAAAGAAATCAAGAAGATACAAAAATGGAAGCATATACTATATTCATGGACAGAAAGGGTTAATATCATTAAAATGCTCACACAACCCTAAGTAATGTATAAATTCAATGCAATTCCTATCAAGACATCATGAGTGTATTTTAGAGAACTAGAGTTGCTAATATTTGGTTAACAATTTTTGCATGTGTCTCATTCACTGCTATATCACAAACTACCAAAACTTTAAAACAGCACATTTTCTGTTTCTGTGGGTCAGGGGTTCGGCGCAGTTTCACTGGGTCTTAAGCATAAACCTCACAGGCTGCTGGTGAAGTGTTGGCTGTGCTGAATTCTCATCTGCAGCTCAGAGAGGGAAGGATCTGCTTTGGTGTCTTCAGGTTGTTGGCAGGATTCATTCCCTGGCGGTTGGACACTGAGGGCCCTGGCTGTGTGCTGGCTGCTGTCTGAAGGCTGCTTTCAGTTCTCTGAGGCACCCGCACTTTCTTAGTGTGGGTCTCCCAACATGGCCATGTTTCAGAGCCAGCGGGGGAACAGCTCTGAGTGTGAGTCTACTAGCAAGATGTATTCTACACACGTAATGTGGTCACGGCAGTGACGTCCCATCTCTGCCATATTCTGTTGGTTAGAAGCACGTCACGGTTTCCACCCACACTCAGAGGGGAGGGGGCTATCCATACAAGGGCATAAAACCCACAAGATGAGCCTATCCCTGTATCTTTTTGTTAAATAATCTGTGTTCTTGAGATATCAGCCTCAAGAATATTCTAGATTGTTTAGATATTGGTCTGTCTTTTCTTGTCTTATAATTTCTCTCTGTCTTTGTCTTGTTTTGTTGGAGTTATGCAGACCACTTTTGAAAATGCTTTTTATTTCTTTCTCTCAAATGATTTTAAGAAACAAATACAGGGTGAATTGTTGATAAGAGCTCCTAACCTTTTGTCAGTAGATTATGGAATTTAAAGTAAAAATAAAAACAAACTATAAATTTCAGAACAGTATTACTAGTTTTATTTTTTACATAGGAATGAGTCCACAATGGCATCCTAATGAATCCTAATCATATCTCATAGTCAAGAACTCTCATTTATGTTTGTCATTCATCCTTCACTGTATCCCTAGCATATTGTTAGGAACACAGCAGATTAAATTTAGACCATTTAAGTGTGGATAATGAGTTTCTTTCAGCTTCTCCACAGTGACTCCTTCATCTGTGTACACAAAATAACCGCTCAGAATAGTAAGGTATGCACTACTAGTGGTGGGTGGGCATGTGTCACATTGATTGGTTCTTGTGCAATAAATATGTTTTTAAGTTTCCTTTAAACTCCCAGAAGCTCTATAGTGGGATCAAATTGGCCACATGTGAGCCACCAAAAGCATGTTAGTCCCTCGGGTTCAGAAGGGTGAATTGCTCGTTAGCCTAAGGCAAGGACTGGGCACTGGACATTCCTGTGTGACTGAAAAATAATTTAATGTAAGGATGTGCTCATAGTCAATCAGAGGGATGGGACTTGTAGCTCCAGAGTCCATCAGGCCACAGTTTAAACTGTGACACTGCCTCTTACTAGTTGTATGACTTCAGGAAAACTATTTAGTACCCTCAGCCTCCTTAGATATCAGTGCAAGAGTAGCATCTGTTTCAAAAGGTTATTGTGAGAATTAAATTAGATCATGCATGCATGATGCTCAACAGAGCTTTTGACACTTAACAACTGTTAGATATTATGATTATGACCATTATTACCATTACTGTTCCTCTTACTGTTATTGTAAATAGAAAGAGTGTCATCTTGGAATCAGAAAGACCTGGCACCACCATTATGGCCATGTGTCCTTGTGTGAGTTAGTTGACTTTGCTGCATGTTAGGGTCCTCATGTCTAGAAATATAACAAGTAATTCCTGGGATCATCATTTAGCACAGTGCCTGTTGCATTGAAAGCACTTATAATGATCTGTTTTCTTCTTCTTCTTTTCTCCAGTACTCTCTGAGATGCTTCTTATTACCTAAAGAACAAATATTAGTTAAGATGTAGGCCAGTGACTGTTACAAGAGATCCTGAAATAATGAAATGGTTCCTCTTTCATGCGAGGACTAACATGGAGCCTCAAGTCAGGGATGCGGTCTCTTTCCATGCTGTTGCACCACCCTACTCAATGTTACTACAGCTCCTGGGAGAAGTTGGGAGAAGGACTGGAGGAGAGGGGAGATCATGCTTCCTTCTTTGGGGAAAATTCACCAGAAATCGTGTGCCTTGCTTCTGTTCATTCCCTGTTGGCTGCCTCCTAGTTACTTGGCTACACCTAGCTGCTAAGAAAAGAGTGTTACCTTTGGCTGGGCATGATGGTGGGGTGGTAGGTGAGGCTATCAGTCTGCCAAGATGTATTTCCAGCCTAAACCTACCAGATGAAAAGAGATTGAGAGATGCAATTTTCCTCTAAAGTGGTTGAGGTGTGATCCCTGGGGAATGAGAATGGAAGGAGAGGCTGTGTTCAATGGCTCAAAAGATGGAGACCGGTGTGCTTGCATAGCTGCTCTTGTATGTTGTGTGTTAACAGGGCTAGACACGACAGTGGTTGCTTTTGTTACTCATTTCTTTCCTGTATTATAACGCATGCTTGCAGAGGATGATTAAGTTCCTTATTATCTTCAAATTTCATTAAGCACGGAGAAAAATAATCCTTTCTCTGCTCTCCTGGACCAGTGTCAATAACTTGGTGAGTACGTAATGAGCTTCCAGAATTCATTCATGTATTCAGGCATTCATTTACTCATTGTCTCACTGCTCATTCCATAAGTATCCATGGAGTTTTTACTTTCTTCTCTGCTCTGGAAATGTTAATGCATCTTAGCCATGATCTTAGGCCTCAAGGAACTCTTGTTTGTTGGTTGAAGTGAAAGCATTGAAAAGACCACAACACATTTTTTATTTTTTAAGAATTGCAAGTAGGAAGATGGCAGTGCGGTAGGTGGAAGTGTAGCCCAGTTCTCTCTGTGATCAGCTGGAACACCTAGCCAATATTCTGAGGAACAGAGTGAGCACCCAACGGAATCCCAGCATACATGAAGTTTGGAGTCCAAAAATCGCAGAGTACATTGAAGAACATTCAGTGAAGAGACTGCTGGGCCTATAAGGTCCCTGGGATCTGTGCAGGGACCTAGGCCACTGTGGCTCCTCACCCTGAGCCTGCTGAAGGATACAGGGAGAATTAGATCACCAGCTCCCTCTCCTACCGGAGGAAGGGGAGCAGCCTAGCACCAGGAGATACCTAGATTCTCGAAGTCGATGGGGGGAATGGAGATGAAGTTGGTGCCACACAGAGGTGGTACACATCTGCTGGGACTGTGGATGGTGGCACCAGAGAAAGTGGGGTGCTGGGCAACACCTGGAGAAGGGAGGAGTAGGGCTGTGTTGGACCCTAATTTGGATAGCCTCCAGACTGGTTGGAAAGTTGGGCTGTGTGAAAAGCCATGTGCTTGCAATGGTGGGCAGCTGCTTTGTAAGGAACTCTCCAGCAGCAGCTGGCTTGCCCTGAGGGTGATTTTAGCTGCCAGCAACCAGAGGCTGAGCAGCTAATCCTGAGCTTGACTCACACTGTGCGCCCAGAGACTGAGTGGCTGAGTGGAGCCTGGCAGCTCATGAAGGACCTGGGCTGGAGGTTGGGCAACTGTGAATATTGCAGCCCAGACTTGGTCCCCATCCTCTCAAAACCATAGGAAGGGAGAAAAGCAAAGCCCAGACTCACTCTTCCTGTAGCATCCAGGAAGACCAGAAGAACTCACTGAATGGGTTTAAAGTCAGCAGGAGGCTTACTGTTTTTTCTTCTATCTTTGTTTTCTTCACCCAAATGAGACAATAAGACATGGAGTTACAAAGGGTCCAGAGACAGATGCAAAGGGGGAGCACAAGGTTAACCCCCAAAAGTGAGAAACTGAGACAAATGTCACTTTGCTATCCCATAGAGCTGGTATTTTATTGTTTATGTGTATTATTATTATTATTATTATTCTCTCATTATTTTTACCACACTTATTTTATTGTATTTTTTAAATTTCTCTTCTATATGTTTAGTTTTCATTTTATTTCTGTTTATTTGCATTATTTGACTGGTCTTCCTTATTCTCTCTTTATTGTATTTTAATTTTCCTTCTTGCACTTCACTCAGGTTCCAATAACACACAACTCTTAATTGTGTATTTTCTATTCTAGTTATCCAAATCATATATTTGCCATATTATTGTTGTTCCAGTACTACTGCAAATAATTGTTGTTCCATACAATTGCACATGCTACACAGCAATTCTTGCTGATTTTAGCCCATTTCACTTTATTCCTGAACATCATTATCATTGTGGTTAACTCTATACTCTCTCACACCACATCTACTTTCTATCCTTTATTCTCACTACATATCTCATCATCTAACCTTGCAAAAACACTTCTTTCTGGATTCAGCTCAAAATCCTCTTCCCCTCTAACAAGAGTCTTATCTCTCGTCTTTTATAAAAAGTGGCTATTTGGGTGAAATATCACAGTTAAGGCTATACTTATGCAAAGAATCTCCTATCTCTTCTCTACTTGCTGGTACTTAAAATCCCATAGAATACACCCCCTGCTGTCTTAATCCATTTTTGGTGGGAACCACCCTGCCTGGTTTCAGAAGCTGTAACCCCCACCGAGGCTAAGGCTGAGGGAACGACCTTGGAACTGTAAGCCAGCAAGGAGACAAAAGCTTATCTCCCTGGCAGGAGCACCGCTCCCGCTCCCTTTTACTTCACCCTGCCTGGACCCCAATGCTTGGTCGGTCAGCCAATGATGGGTAAGATTCCCCAAGGGGGGAACAACCTAAGACAGGCACGATCACATGGGAGGCCCCTAAGGAAGGACTTTGGGGGCTATGGCAAAAGCGGGTGATGGACCCTCACCACTCGGCTTTGACAAAGCCTGAGTCCTCATTCCACCTGCGAGAAAATCTCCTTATCTCTTGGTTGCCTTAGTCCCCCTTGCTCCACCTAAGCCCGAAACAATGACAGTGGTGCAGCCCTGTACTAGAAAGGGTGGGTTCCCTGGGTGATCAGGCCTAAGAAATAATATGTAAAATCCTGTGAAACCTGCTTTGTTTAGAATGCTCTCAAATGAATGAGAAGGGTCCAAGGAGGAAGTAAGTTTGTTCCTCAAAGTTTTACAGATCTTTGACACTGACTCAAAGTAGGCTCTCAGAGTTCCTTGTTATTTGATCCTTACTTCCTTGCAATGAGTAATGAGCTTTACCTGAATTCTTGTACAAACGAACCCAATAAAAAGCCTGGTGGCGACAGAAGAACGAGCGCCCTCCCCCAGAGAGGGTGGCCACTCTGTCCCTACTTCTCCACAGAAAATTGCCTGTTTCTGTGTATGTTCATTTCTCATGTGTTGATGTGCCATCCGCAGCATTCCGCCATCACTGCCGGTTGGTGATCACGCATCACATTTTGTCTACCCCCTGCCACTGACCACATACAAGAATAGGTGGGAACTGCGAACATCAGTACACCTGTTGAAGGAGAGAAACCACCATCAAAAAACCTACCAAAAGGTAAAAACCCAAGTACAACAAAAGAGCCCACACAAACAGAAGACAGGGCAAACTTAGAGTATCCAGACAAGGAGATCAAATAGACCACACCACTGAACCCCACAGAATTCCTACCATAGAAGTTCACCCTACAAAGACAGCTAGCAAAGCAAAACATCAGGAAGTGCAGAAACAAACAAAAAGAGACACCTAAAATATGGAGACAAAAAAGAACATCAATCAAAAGGAATGGAAGACTCCCCCAAAAAGAGCTAAATGAAGTGGAGGTAAGCAAACTATGAGATCTAGAATTCAAAATAATGGTTAAAAAGATGCTCAAGGAACTCACAGACAACCACAAGGAACTGAGTGAGAACTGTAACAGTATTAAAAAGGAAATAGGAACAACAAACAGAAATTGGGAAGAAATGAACAATAAAATCTAGGGGGGAAAAAGCACACTAGAAGGAATTATAAACAAGCTGGATGAAGCTGAGGATCAAATCAGCAAGCTGGAGGACAAGGTAAGAAAAAACACCCAGAAAGAGTGAGAAAAGGAAAACAGACTTAGAAAGAATGAAGAGATGGTAAGGGAACTGCAAGACAATGTGAAACATAATAATATCTGTATAATAGGGATACCAAAAGGAGAAGAATAAGAGTGAAGAATGGAAAGCTTCTTTGAAAAAGTATTGATGGAAAACTTCCCTAATTTGATGAGAGAAAAAATCACACAAATCCAGGAACCACAGAGTCCCAATCAAGAGGAACCCAAAGAGGCCTACTTTAAGACAAATCATAATTAAAATGGCAAAGTTTCAAGACAAAGAGGGAATTTTAAAGGCAGCAAGGGTGAAACAGGAAGTAATGTACAGGGGAGCCCCAATAAGGCTAGCAGCTGACTTCTCAATGGAAATGCTCCAAGTCAGAAGGGAATAGCAAGGAATATTCCAAGTAATGAAAACCAGAGGCCTGCAACCAAGGCTACTTTATCCAGCAAGGCTCTCAGTTAAAACCAAAGGCCAAATAAAGAGCTTCCCAGACAAAAGAAGCTTCAAGGAATACAGAGCCACCAAACCAGCTCTACAAGAGATGCTGAAGGGACTTCTTTAAGAAAAGGAAGAAAAAGAGTGAGAGAGAGAGGAACACAGGTATGAAAAAATAGCAATGAATAAGTACCTATCAATAATAACCTTAAACACAAATGGATTAAATGCTCCAATCAAAAGACATAGAATAGCTGAATGGATAAGAAATCATGACCCACACACATGCTGCCTACAAGAGACCCACCTCAGAACAAAAGACCTACACAGGCTGAAAGCGAATTGGTGGAAACAAATTTTGCAAGCAAATGGACAGGGGGAAAAAAGCCACAATAGCAACACTCATATCAGACAAAGTAGACTTCAAAAAAAGGACCATAAAAATAGACCCAAAATGTCACTTCATAATACTCAAGGGAAGGGTCCATCAAGAAGACACAAACATTGTAAATATATAAGCACCTAACATAGGAACACCCAAATACATAAAGAAAATCTTGGAGGACTTCAAGAAAGGTATTGACAGCAACACAATTATAGTAGGGGATTTTAACACCCCACTGTCAACAATGGATAGATCTTCCAAACAAAATATCAACAAAGATATTGTGGCATTGAACAATGTCCTAGATCAGATGGACTTAACTGATATATATAGAGCCTTTCATCCCAAAGAAGCAAAATACATGTTCTTTTCAAATGCACATAGAATATTTTTTTTTAAGATTTTATTTATTTATTTTTAGAGAGGGAAGGGAGAGGGAGAGAGAGAGAGAGAAACATCAATGTGCGGTTGCTGGGGGACATGGCCTGCAACCTAGGCATGTGCCCTGACTGGGAATCGAACCTGCGATGCCTGGTTCGCAGCCCGCGCTCAATCCACTGAGCTACGCCAGCCAGGGCTCAAATGCACATAGAATATTTTCAAAGACAGACCACATGACAGGACACAAAAGAAGCCTCAGCAAACTCAAGAAAATTGAAATCATATCAAGCATTTTCTCTGACCACAAGGGACTGAAACTAGAAACAAACCTCAAGGAAAAAAACTCAGAAACACTCAAGAACATGGAGATTGAATACCATGCTATTAAACAATGAATGGGTCAAGAATGAGATCAAGGAAGAAACAAAAAAGTTTCTGGAAACAACAACAATGACAACAAAAAAAGGACTTATAACAGCCCAAAACTTATGGGACACAGCAAAAGCAGTCCTGAGAGTTTAAGTTCATAGCAACACATGCTTTCCTGAAAAAGATAGAAACATTTTGAATAAACAGTCAAACCTTACATCTACAGGAAATGGAGGAACAACAACAAAGACAGCCCAGAGTGAATAGAAGGAAGGAAATAACCAAGTTCAGAGCAGAATTAAACAACATAGAGACTAAAAAAAAATTCTAAGGATCAATAAATCCAGGAAATGTTTTTTTTAAAGATAAACAAAATTGACAAACCTTAAAGCAGACTCATCAAGAAAAAAAGAGAGAGGACCCAAATAAACACAATCAGAAATGAAAGAGGAAGGAGAGATTACAACCGATATCACAGAAATACATAGGACTGTAAGAAATTACCATGAAGAACTATATGTCAGAAAATTTGAAAACCTAGATGAAATGGTCAAAGATTACATTTCTAGGAAAATATAATCTTCCAAAATGGAATGAAGAAGCAGAAAGCCTGAACAGAACAATAACAGCTGACAAAATTGAAGGAGTAATAAAAAAACTCCCAACACACAAAAGCCCTGGACATGATAGTTTCACAGGAGAATTCTACAAAGCATTTAAGGAAGAGCTAACCCCTATCCTTCAGTCTATTCAAAAAAATTCAAGAGGACAGATGACTCCAAAACTCTTTTTATGAAGCCAGCATCTTCCTAATCCCAAAACCAGATAAAGACACAACAAAGAAAGAAAACTTCAGGCCAAAATCGCTTATGAACATAGATGCTAAAATCCTCAACAAAATATTGGCAAACCACATACCACAATACATCAAAAAGATCAGACACCATGACTAAGAGGGATTCATTCCAGAGATGCAAGGATGGTACAATATGTGTAAACCAATAAACATAATACATCACATAAACAAAACAAAAGAAAAAACCACATGACTATATCAATAGATGCGGAAAAAGGATTTAATAAGGTACAGCACCCATTTATGATTAAAACAATCAGCAAAGTGGGAATTGAGGAAATATTCCTCAACATAATAAAGGCCACATATGAGATCTACAGCCAACATCATACTCAAAGGGCAAAAACTCAAACTTTCCCACTAAGATTAGGAACAAGACAAGGTTGTTCACTTTCACAACTTCTATTCAACATACTGTTGGAAGTCCTAGCCACAGCAATCACACAAGAAAAGGAAATAAAAGAAACATAAATTGGAAAAGAGGAAACAAAACTGTCATTGTTTGAAGATAACATTATAGTGTACACAGAAAATCCTACAGACTCCACCAAAAAACTGCCTGACCTAATAAGTGAATTTGGCAAAATAGTGTGATACAAAGTCAATGTTCAGAAATCAAAGGCATTTTAATACACCAATAATGAAATATCAGAAACAGAAATCAGGAAAAAATCCCATTTGATATAGCAACAAGAAAAATAAAATACCTAGGAATAAACCTAACCAAGGAGGTAAAAGACCTGTACTCAGAAAACTACACAACACTCAAGAAAGAAATTAAGTAAGACACAAACAAATGGAAACATACTGTGCTCATGGATTGGAAGAATTAATATAATCAAAATGTCCATACTACCCAAAGCAATCTATAGATTCAATGCAATACCTATTAAAGTACCAGTGGCATATTTCACAGATATAGAATAAACATTTCAAAAATTTATATGGAACCATATATGACCCTAAATAGCTGCAGCAATTTCAAGAAAGAGGAACAAAGTAGGAAGGATCACAATACCTGGTATCAAACTGCATTACAAGGCCACTGTAATCAAAACAGCCTGGTACTGGCATATGAACAGACACATGGACTAGTGGAACAGAATAGAGAGCCCAGAAAAAAACCGAAGTCTCTGTGCTCAATTAATACTTGAAACAGGGGGCAGCAGCATAAAATAGAGCAAAAGTAGCCTCTTTAACAAATGGTGTTGGGAGAGCTGAACAGCTACATGCAGAAAAATGAAACTTGATCACAAACTTACACCATACACAAAAATAAATTCAAGGTGGATAAAAGACTTAAATATAAGTTGTGACACTACAAAAGTACTTCAGGAGAACACAGGCAGGAAAATCTCAGATATTGCATGCAGCAATATTTTCATGGATATGTCCCCTAGGGCAAGGGACATAAAGGAAAAAATAAACAAATGGGACTTCATCAAAATAAAAAGCTTCTGCAGCGCTAAAGGAAACAGCATTAAAATTAAAAGGGAACCAACTGTATGGGAACACATATTTGCCAATGATACCTCAGACAAGGGGTGGATCTCCAAAATATATAAAGAACTCAAACAACTCCACTATAGGAAGACAAGTAACACAAGTTAAAAGGGACTTGAATAGACACTGCTCGAAGAAGGACATACAGAGTGTCCAGAGACATATGAAAACATGATCAGCATTGTTAGCCATCAGAGATATGCAAATTAAAACCACAATGAGATACCACTTCACACCAGTCAGAAAGGCCATCATAAACAAAGCAACAAAGAAATGTTGGAGAGGTTGTGGAGAGAAGGGAACCCTAGCGCACTGTTGGTGGGATTGCAGACTGAGGAAACCACAATAGAAAACAGTATGGAATTTCCTCAGAAAACTAAAAACAGAACTTCCTTTTGACTCGGCAATTCCACTGCTGGGATTATATCCTAAGAACCCTGAAACACCAATCCAAAAGAACCTATGCACCCCAAAGTTCATAATAGCACACCTTATAATAGATAAGTACTGTAAGCAACCTAAGTGCCCCTCAGTAAATGAATCCATAAAAAAAAAACTATGGTACCTTTACACAATGGAATTCTATGCAGCGGAAAGAAAGAAGGAGCTTCTACTCTTTGGGACAGCATGAAGAGAACTGCAGAGCATTATGCGAACTGAAATAAGCCAGGCAGTGGAAGACAAACACCATATGATCTCACCTTTAAGTTGGAACCTAATCAAGAAAACAAACAAGCAAGCAAAATATAACCAAAGACATTGAAATTAAGAACAAACTGACAGTAACCAGAGGGGAAAAGAGAGGGGGCAATGTTGGGGGAAGGGGGAAGGGTTTACAGGAACAAGTATAAAGGACAAATGGACAAAAACAAGGAGAGGTGGAAACAGGGGAGGGAGGTTGGGATGGCTGGGGTGGTCGGGATGGGTGGGGGAAAAGGTATAAAACTGTACTTGAAAAATAATAAAATTCAAAAGCACTTAATAAAAATAAAATAAAAGATTTGAACTAATACAGAACTTCAGCTTTTACAGATTTGTATAAGATTGCTCCTAGCAAAATTTAATAAAAGAGTTCAAAGACAAAAAACAAACCAACCAACCACAATACAGGGCCAATGCAATAGATGCTGAGAAGGAGGGAAGCCCAGGATCTTATGAGAGTCCCTTGGAGGCTGCTACTTGGAGTGGGGGTAGGTGGCCCTGGAATTGAGTTCATTGCTATGATGGATGTGGCACTCTCCATCAAAACACTCAGAAAACAACAAATACTCCTTTTGAAACCACACCTCATGAAAGGCTGGGTTCCTAAGATCTGCAAGCAGGCAGAGAGGGAAATCCATGAGGGCTGTAGTGACAGCAATACCTTTTGAGAAGGTGGGTTTTAAGAACATTTTGGGTAGATGTAGAGATGTAAGAATGGCATGCATTCCAGTGTGGGAGCATCTGAACAATGGTATGGCACGTGCTGAGTTCCTGAAGTGGGAAAATGGGCTGGACATCACTAAGTGGTACACCTGTTTTATTCTTTAGTCTTGAGATAACAGCAGAATAAATTCTAATAACTTCTGCCTTGTCCTGTGTGGCTCTTCATCAAATACAGGGTACAGAAATGAACAATGGCAGAATTTTGCTCAATGCTGCCAAGCTTTCCATTCTGAGTTGGCAGTTCCAGTATATAATTTTCTAAGTTAGAAAATCCTCTGGCTTGGGTTTTGCCAGAAATTACTTTCCCCCAATTAGATTCCAGTTTAATGCAATCATCACTTTAAAAATGGTCTTAAATTGAAACCATCTAACAGCTAATTTTGAAATGAAGAAAATGGTAGAAATTCAACACATCCCAGAGAGTTCATTTATTGAATGTAAGGTTCAAGAACAGGAAAAAAGAACTCCGTTTTCCCTGCTTTGGACATAGAGTGTCAGCGAGTGTCATAACTGGATGGTCTTG
Organism: Tonatia bakeri; assembly: GCA_004024845.1. Taxonomy (NCBI): domain Eukaryota; kingdom Metazoa; phylum Chordata; class Mammalia; order Chiroptera; family Phyllostomidae; genus Tonatia; species Tonatia bakeri. Next base: position 21,534 of record PVIA01015387.1, read on the forward strand.
ACCAGCATATCCTCTGGGTGGCTTAGCACGAGTCAAATCAAGCCTTCAGAGGAAGTGCAGTTTGATCATATCTAAAGAAACCAGATTTGACATGTTCATCATATGCTCTTTCTTTTTATCATACTGGCATATTCCAGAGAGGCTGGCCAGAGGATGCAGTGGGACTGGCTATATTCTAGTTCCCCAAACAGTGGCTGAGTCCTCCCTCTATGAATGGAGCGTGGGGAAGGATTGACTATACTGATCAGTGCTAAAATGCCTGGAGGTGCAGGGTACATGGTAGGTGTTCCGTATACACCTGAGTGAAGTAATGAATAAATAAATGAATGAACATTAAGGGACCAGACCATCCCTTCTTCCTCGGCAGGGTAGGCTTGTCTTCTTCAAATCATCTCTCTTTAAGTGCAGTATGGCACTTCTGTTATGATGTACTGCAGTCCTCTGGGAAGTCTTCTGATTTCACTTATGAGCCAATACTACCAGGTGATGCAGGTAAGTTCCTTGGAAACATTTTGTTTTTTCTAGTCTATGCTTCTAGGCTTTATTAGGCAGAGCCAGAGCAGCCATTAATCAATGGCTAATTTTGCCACACAACTGAGGTGAATGCCTCTTGAGCACTCTTCTTGATAGCCCAGGTCATGAGATTTTTCCAGTGGTTCCTGGGAACATAGACTCTTACTGGCCCTGCGTGTATTACATAGTTATTTCATCTGTTCCTTTGGCCACTGAGTTTCCTTACACACATGTGCTGGGATGAGTAAGAATGGGGTTCCTGTGCAGGTCTGTGCGATATTCTAGTAACCAATTTACTATCAGAGCTGTCCCCTTTGACGCTTTAGATATGTCACTCCCTTCTGCCATCTTAGATTTCTTGAAGCCCCAAAGAGATCCCTACAAAATGGGATAACCCACTGACCTTTGCCTGGATTCTCCCTTCCTGGGATGTGGTCTGTTATTTCTTACCAGGCAATGAGTTGGTAGCAATTGTGGGATTTCTTTCACAGGTTTCCAATCTCTCAGGGATCATTGTCCTAAGCTGTCTGTTGTTCAATGTCTGAAATCATTGTTTCATGCATTCTCTTATTTTTGCAGTCTTTTTTATTTTTAAGCATATTTTATTGATTATGCTATTACAGTTGTCCCAATTTATTTCTCCATTCATTCCCCCTCCATCCTGCATCCTCAATCCACCAATAACCCCTCGCATTTAGTTCATGTTCTTGGGTTACATACATATAAGTTCTTTGGCTTCTCCATTTCCTATACTATTCTTAACCTACCTCTGTCTATTTTGTACCTACCATTCATGCTTCTTATTACCTATACCTTTTCATTCCATTCTCCCCCTCTCCTTCCCCACTGACAACCCTCCATGTGATCTCCATTTCTGTAATCCTGTTCCTGTTCTAGTTGTTCTCTTTGTTTGTGTTTT
>PVIA01015388.1:0-22972 GCA_004024845.1 Tonatia bakeri
CACTGAGCCACAGCAGCCAGGGCTCTCTTGCTGCTTTTAAGATTCTCTCTTTATCTTTAATCTTTGGCATTTTAATTATGATGTGTCTTGGTGTGTGCTTCCTTGGGTCCAATTTGTTTGGGATTCTCTGTGCTTCTTGGACTTGTATGTCTGTTTCCTTCACCAAATTAGGAAAGTTTTCTTTCATTATTTTTTCAAATAAATTTTTAATTTCTTGCTCTTCCTCTTCTCCTTCTGGCACCCATGTGATTTGGGTGTTGGTATGCTAAAAGTTATCCCGGAGGTTCCTAAGCCTCTACTCATTTTTTTTTGTTTGTTTTTGTTTTTGTTTGTTTAATTCTTTTTCTTCATTCTGTTCTGGTTGAATGTTCATTTCTTTCTTTTGTTCCAAATCGTTGATTTGAATCCCAGCTTCCTTCCCTTCACTGTTGGTTCCCTGTATATTTTTCTTTGTTTCACTTAGTATAATCTTCATTTCTTCCTTTATTTTGTGGTGGTACTCAATGATTTCCCTGAGCATCCTGATTACCAGTGTTTTGAACTCTGCATCTTGTAGGCTGGGTCTCTACATTTTGTTTAGCTCTTTTTCTGGGTGGTTGTTCTATTCTTTCATTTGGCCCATATTACTTTGTCTCCTCAATTTGGCAGCCTCTCTGAGTTTGTTTCTGTGTATTAGATACAGCTGCTTTTACTCCCTGTCTTAGTAGCATGGCCTATGCAGAAAAGGCACTGTAAATTGTGTGGGGCGGAGCCTTAGGTAATTGCCAGAGCAGGGCAGCCTGTGTCACTACTCTGTGGCTCTGTGTGTGGGAGGGGCAATGCTGCTGCCTGGCTTCTGGAGGTCTGTCTGGCATTTGCCCTGTTTCTAGTCACTTCATTCTCTTCCTGTATGCAATTGGTGTCTTTCCTGTTGCTGCCCTGGGGTTTGTGCATATTCTAAGACCTTTCAGGCCCTTTAGTAGCAAAAGTCCTGCAGTTTCTTTTGCCAGTGCAACCCCCACTGTTTTTACAGCTGGAGGTAATGGTGGTTTATCTTCTCGGTGCTGGAACCCTGGGCTACTGCCACCTCTCCTTCCTTTCTCCCAAACTCCATCCATCTACCCATCTGAATGGCTGTGGCTTCTTTAAGTCCTTGGTTGTCAGACTTCCATGTAACTTGATTTTCTGACAGTTCTGGGTATTATTTGTTTTTGAGATCTGGTTGTAATCATTTCTATGGTTGTGTGAGGAGGCAAAGTGTGTCTGCCTACATCTTTGTCTGGACCAGACATCAGTAAAATGGTTTTGCACGATCGGTGAGCCAGTGCCTCAGCTTCGCCACAGTGAAGTTGCCTTTGCCCAACATTCCCTCCATGTCATAGGACCTCACCTGGACCAACCAGCTCTGCAGGTGCCTGGGGCCATCTGCCGTGACCATGCTGGGCCCCGCTGCTAGACTCTGTGGACTGCAGCACAGGCGGGCAGCATGGTTGAGCTCCAGCGACTGCCACTGGGCTAGCTCCTCCACTCCGTCCCTCCAGACCCACAGGGCCCAGCCAGGTGTGCCCATTGTTGATTCTTGTATGTGCCCTGACCGGGTATTGAACCTGCAACCTTGGCATGTTGGGACAATGCTCTAACCAACTGAGCTATCCAGTCAAGAGAGTTTTATTTTTTTTTAACTTTTTATTATAGAAAATTTCATGAGAGTAGAAAAAATAGCACATGAAATTCCCATATGTCTATCATATTAGATAGTTATTGCTGCTGTAACAAGTTACCATAAATTTAGTGGCTTAAAACTATAAATTTACTCTTTTACAGTTCTGGAGATTAGAAGACTAATCTCAGGGTATTGGTAGGGCTGCATTTCTTCTGAAGGTTGCAGAAAAAAAATCTGTTCCTTGCCTTCTCCATCTTGTAGTGGCTGTCTTCATTCCTTGGCTTCATTCTTTTTCCAAATTAGCATAGCACCTTTTTTTTTTATTATTCTGCTTCCCTCTGTTTCCATTGTAATAAGATCTTTTAAAAATATTATTTATTTATTTTAGAGAGAGCAGAAGGGAGAGAGAAAGAGAGGGAGAGAAACATCAGTGTGCAATGGGGTTGCCTCTCACATGCCCCCCAACTGGGGACCTGGCCCACAACCTAGGCATGTGCCCTTACTGGGAAACAAACTGGCAACTTTTTGGTTTGTAGAACAATGTTCAACTGACTGGGCCACACCAGTCAGGGTGTGTGTCTGTCTGTGTCTGTCTGTCTCTCTTTCTCTTTTTTTTTACTTTGGCCTTTTTGCCTCCCTTTTATAAGAGCTTTTGTGATTATATGGGGCCCACCGGGAAAAATCCAGAATAATTTCCCCATGTCAAGATCCTTAACTTAATCACACCTGCAAAATCCTTTTTTGCCGTGTATGTTAACATAGTCACAGGTTCTAAAGATTAGGGCATGGCCATCTTTGCAGGTGGTGAGGCATTAGTTTGTCTTTCATCAATACCAGCAACTCATAGTCACTCTTGTTCCATGTATATTCTAACTGGTTTCAACCTATTACTTGGAAGAAAATCCCAGATATCCTATCATTTCATCCATAAACATCTGAGCATATATCTCTAAAAGGTGAGAAAGAGCTCATTTTAAAAACATGACTAGATACCATTATCACACCTAAAAAATCAACATGTCAATGTCATTGTTTAGTATCCATTTTTCTCTGGTTCTCACATAATAATTTTTACAGTTGAATCAAAATCAGTTGATCAATACAACACATATGCTTGATGTATCCCTTAAGTCTCTTTAACTTATTAGCTTCGCTGGTGGGCTCTGGTGGGTACCCCACGCTGCTTCCCCATCTACGAAGGGCTTACTGTCTCAGCTGCTATCAACAGGCAACATTCAGCCACCAGTTCCCTCAGGGATCCTCAGGGGTTGTCTCAGCTGTAGAGAGCCTCCTCACCCAATGCCACACCTCTTCTGAAAGGCCCATCTCTAACAACTTTTGTCAACAAAAAGTCATGCAGGCCTGGCCGTCTCAACCAAACTTTGTCTTAGAGTCAGCTTCCTGAGAAATCCATCCTGTAACAGTTCTTACCAGGAGGGTTTCAATAAAGGAGCAGTTATAATATGAAATTTTGAAACTGAATCACTTCTTACTTGTGATAAGGACATATCACAGGTTGTTAAAATTTTCTTCAGTGGTGAATTGTTTGATATACAGTGAAAGGGAATTCCTTATCTGGTGAGATATATGAGGCATTTGAAGAATATAAGGTAACAGTATGGGTGGTAACTATAGTAACTCTAAGGGCAATGATATTAGTTATCACTAAGAACTAGAAAAAAATATTGAAAAGCTGAGAGCATTAATCACCAGTTGGAAACTAAGTGTGAAATCCAGGTCTGCCTGATAGCTTACAAAGAGGCTTTCATCTCCTACAATGGGAGGATAAAGAAAGCCAAGGACCAGGACCAAGACTTAATCATTAGAGTAGCCAAGCTCCAAAGAGAGTTAATTGAAAAAACAAAAACAAAAAAACAAAACAAAAAACAGGAACTTGATACATGGAGTGAGAACATCTAGTTTTATGACCTACAAATTCTTGAATCACTAGATTCCCTCGAACTCCCCAAGCCCAGGAAACCCATACCTGGTAGTTCACACAACATCATATCAGGTTATTAGCCTGTAATGGGGTAAAATTGAGCACAGTGGTGAAGGGCAAATCATAGGCTCTCAAAGTGCACATGCGCCCTGGCCAAGAGAATAAATATTATATTGTGAGAGAGATGGTGGGAATTAGGGCTATTCTTAAAGATTTTAGATTTCAAGGGTGGTAATTCTCATCACATCTCCATTTAATTTACCAGTCTTGACCCTGAATATTCCAGATGGATTTGGGAGCGTAGGGAACCGCTTCCCAAGGCATGGGAATGTAGCTCAGCACCCACCTGGAAAACCAGTGGGAGCGAGTTGGCATGCAAGACCATGCCCACAAAGAAGTTCTCCCATGGGAGTTCAGGCCTGCATTATACCTAGGCTGCTTTGTGACTTGCTCTTGCTAAACTCCCTCACCCTGAGTTCAGGTGGCGAGTTCTTGTTGCATATCTTTAAAGTACCTTCCTGAAGTCTGTGCTAATTCTCCCAAGGATTGAAGTGTAACCGGACCTGTTACTCTTATGGTTCCCTTGCATTTGCAACATTTTTTCCTTGTTAATCTGTAAGAAGTAATCAGTAACATCCCTTCTGTTGCTATCTGTAAAAGTAATTACCTAAAGGAAATCTAAGTATAATGAATGAAAACCTTCTTTGATGTATGCTATTAGAAAGCCAATAAAAGCTTGTCAAGGCAAGGGTTGGTGCGCTCTCCCCTTGAGAGAGTAGCCATGCCATCCCTTTTCCTCCACAGGACTTGGTAGTCCACGTGAATCTATCTCATCTCATCTGTAACACTGTGGACACTGCCCACGTCTTGGGAGAATGATAGTGGACTACCAAACTCAACCAGCTGCAACACCAATACTGCCAACTGTAGCATTGTCCCAGATGGGCTGTCTTTGCCAGAGTAGGTTCACAGGGACCTAGACACATGGTATGTGGCTTTTGATTTTGTGAATGCCTTCTTTTTATGTATATCAGAAAAGAGAATCAAAAGTTTGCACATGGTATGGACAACAGTAAAACTTACAGTTTTGCCCTACAGCTGTGTTAATGCTCCTGTCCTTTGTCATACTGTAGTCCAAAGATGTGTAGACTATCTTAACATCTTGCAAAACATTTGGTTAATTGCTAAATGACATAATCTATGATAAGTGACTGGCTATTATGCTGGAAGCCTTTATAAGACACGTGTACTTCAGAGGTGGGAAGTAGAACCTATGAAGACTCAGGAACTGCCCACAAAAGTAGAATTTTTTAAAGGGTCAAGTGATCAGATTCATGCTGAGACATTGTATCTTACTCTGCATGCTAAGAGACATTGCCTCTTACCGTGCAGAAGGAAGAGCAAATACTGGAAGGCCTCTCAGGTTCTGAAGACAATTTAAGTTCACACTGGATAATACTCCTCTGACCCATATACCAAATTTCCAAAAACAGAAGTGGTCCAGATCGTGGTGCAAGTGGCCTTACTGCTTGGACCAAAAATCAGCAGACTCTATACTCTTAGACATATCAGTAGTGGAAAAGACACACTGTGGAGTTTATGGCAAGACCCAATAGGAGAATCACAAACAACCCCTAGCATTCTGAATCAAAGTTGTTCCATTTATAGCAGGGAATTTTATGTTTTTTTAGAAAACAATTTCTGGCATGATACTTGGCACTGGTAGAGGTGAAGAGCCTGACTATGAAGAACCAAATGACCATGTGTTGTCGCTACAACTGCTGCTCATGAATTGGTTTTCAGTGGAGCCACCAAATACAGCAGCACTTTCACAAGATAGAGTGATGCATCCCGTATTGAGCACAAGTGAATACAGGAGCAGGAGGAAACTGTGTAGGCAGGATGTTTGGAATCCTATGTCATCCAATGCTACTGTACCAGTACCTCTTCCTTTGCTCACACCTATGTCACACTTTCCGTAAGTCACACTTACGACTAACTGAGGAAGAAGAAAAAAAACATGCCAGGCTTGATTCATGATGGATTGGTTCAGTGTGTGTGTGTGCAGGCCAAAAATGACCAGCAGTTGCACCAAGGCCTTGAAAGACAGTGGTTAGGGAAAACTCCCTCATGGACAGAGCTTTGAGTGGTGCACTCTGACAAAGATGCTCTTTTTGACCTAATTTAAGTCAGGTTCCTTTGAGCCTGAGTAGGCCTCATCCTTGGGCACATCTCAGAGCCCGGTTTTAGTAAGAACCCAGCTAAGTCAGTTTGGCCCAAATCTCTAACTCTTGATATCTGATTAAATTACTCATCCCTTAACATCTCCCAGGTAATATCTGATCACCCTGGCCCACCTTCAGCAGAATCCTGTTAGGCCTATTTAGCCAGAATCCCCTAATATTTCTTAGTTATTTTCCATCCACTGGTCCCACCCTGCTGCTTGTCTATAAATTCCCATTTTTCTTGTTGAATTTGGAATTACACCCAGTTCTTTTTTGTCTTTTTCATTGAATTTACTGGGGCAACATTGGTTAATACAGTTAAGTAGGTTTCAAGTGTACAGTTCTATAATGCATCATTTGTAGATGGTAGTGTGTGTCTACCACACCAATTTTAAACCCAGTCCTATATGGAGGATTCTTTTCCTCCATTGTGTGGTTGCTCAGTAAAATCTCTTTTTACTCTTTTTTTTTAAAATAAATATATAGGGTTTTTTTTAAAAGATTTTATTTATTTATTTTTAGAGAGGGAAGGGAGAGGGAGAGAGAGAGAGAGAGAAACATCAATGTGCGGTTGCTGGGGGACATGGCCTGCAACCTAGGCATGTGCCCTGACTGGGAACCGAACCTGCGATGCCTGGTTCGCAGCCCGCGCTCAATCCACTGAGCTACGCCAGCCAGGGCTCTTTTTACTCTTTTAATTGCTGTTCAGTTCTTGTTTTTCTCTGACAAATTGGTTGTTCTACACTTTATGTAGAGTGAAAAATGGAATGAAGTTGCAATATACAGACCCTTATGCAGTGTTGAATGCCTTGGCTATTCACTAAGGGTATGAAAGTAGGATGATTCAGGAAAAAGAAGTCTGGGTAGAGGTACAGGATGAACACATGGGGTAGGGCACAAAGTACAGAGGTCTTTTTATTATGTTAATGTTGACAAGAGCAGCTACCTCAGAAGAGGCACTGAACCAAATAGAGAAAATTACCCTACCAGTTGGCATCAACCAATCTTTGCCATTGGCCACTTGATATGGCCACTGGCCTGCAGTGACCGTGGAATGCTGCGGATGGCTCATCGAAACACGAGAAAAACATACACAGGGACAATCGAGGCCTGTGGGGAAATAGAGACAAAACGGCCACTCTCTCTAGTGGAGAGCGCCATGACCACCCTCTCTGGTGGAGAGCGTCCCGTTTTCCCACCCAAGCAGACTTTTTATTAAGAATACAGACACAGTTTGTGGATTACAGTCTGGCAGGGAAGATCAAAAGGGATAGGTAATTTTCAAAGGGTCTGACAGAACTCCTGCTGGAATTCGGGACAGAGTTTTGGGGTTTATCACTACAGGACCTAAAAGGCTAGTCCCATTTCCTGCCCATGACTTCATATTCTAATTCAATAGCATCCTCCAGCAAGCAGATTTCACAGGATCTTGCATATTCTATGTCCCAGGCCTGATTACCCTGGGGGTCTGCTGACTCTGGTCTGGACTGCACCGCCCCTATTATTTCCGCAGGCCTGAGTCAACAGAGAAGAAGGCAGCCAGGAGACTTGGAGTTCTCACAACTAAGAACAAGGACTCAGGCTTTGACAAAGCCGAGGGGGCAGGGGTCAATGTTGATCACGCCTTCATTTCCACAGCCCCGAGTTTCTTCCCTGAGGCCACCTCGTGATCATGCCTGTCTTAGGTGATTCCCCCTGTGGGAAATCTTACCCATCATTGGCTAACTGATCAAGCATAGGAGGCCAGGCACAGAACAGGCAGCGTTCATGCCGGGGAAATAAGTTTTTTCTTCTTAGTGGCTCCTGGTCTGGAGGTCTCTCACTCAGCCTAAGTCACGGGGAGTTACAGCTTCCTGAGACCAGGCAGGGTGGGCCCCAACAGCTTCCCAGTTCTGGCATGAAGGACATATGAGCAAAGTGGCCATGGTGGCAGGAATGGAGACTGTGTTTGGACCCAACAGCATGGGCTACCACTTATTAAGGATGAATGTCCGTCATTAAAAGTTGAATCTACCAACAGAAGAGACCAACATGGAGTCATTGATAATTGGCCCTTTTGTGGCTAGTTGACTATGTTGGAAAAGTCAACTGTTAATTCTAGCAGGAATAGACACATATATTGGTAAGAGTTTGCCTTTCTTGCAGTGGCTCAGTCCAACATGCCACATATTAATTACCACATAGACTAGGGACCCACTTTATATCAAAAGATGTGTAGAAGAGGGTCCATGATGATGTACTGCACCACCCAGAAGCTGCTGACCTGACAGAACACTGGAATGGCCTGTTAAAAGCAGGGTGGGGGAGCATTTGAGACCTGATTTCCCAGCATGTCATCAATTTGGCTCAAAGAAACTCTTATGAAAATTCTCTACAGGTTTAGAAGTTTCTTATGTGGACAACCTCTAGGTCTTTTCACTGCAATCTCCTCTGCTGGGAAACCCTCCCATGTCTGCCTCATTTCTTTTAGTTGGTCCAATCATTCCTTACTGTCTGGTTGAAGAATCCTTCTGACTATGAAACCTGCCATAGGTCTATTCTTTTGTCCATCACATTACTGTGTCCTAAGCTCTTGTTTGTGTTATAGTTGAATGGCTTTTCTGTTCGTTAAGATAACTTCCTTGAGTGAGTCTGCTTCCTTTTCATTGTTGACACTTCTAATCTTAACACAGTGACGGACACAGCATAAATATTTTAGGAAAAAGTTATTGCTCATCTAAACTATAGCTAACATTTATTATATCATTAAAATGTACTAATAACTGTACAATATTACTTGTATCACTGAATTTCTTGCTTCAGTGAGGAATGTCCCATATATATAAAACTGTATTACAGATTTTTACATATGTAATATTTCCTAAAAATGAAATTATATAAGCAAATTTTGGTTAAAATATTTTGAGGAATAGTTCTTTTTAAAAGATTTTAGAGAGAGGGGAAAGGAAGGAGAAAGAGAGGGAGAGAAACATCAGTGTGTGGTTGGCTCTCATGCACCCCCTACTGGGGACCTGGCCCACAACCCAGGCATGTGCCCTGACTGAGAATTGAACCAGCAACTGTTTGATTCAAAAGCCTGTGCTCAATCCACTGAGCCACACCAGCCAGGCCTTGGGAATATTTCTTATACAGACTACTTATATGAAGTCTGTCCAGAAAAAGTCCAGCCATTGTTAATATAATGAGAATGATTTGTGTGACATCGATGTAACCTGGCAGCCAAGGAGAGTGGACTGGAATGCACATGTGTGAACAATGATGATTTCACTGTACTAGTCAGTGAGGGTGGTAGACACCATTAGTGAGCATGTGCACTGTGTGGCCTTTGCATTCAAAATGACTGAGAGAGATGAGCAGCAAATCTGAATCAAATTTTGCGTTGAGCTTGAACATTCCTCCGTGGAAACTATTTGGATGATTCAGAAGGCCATAGTTATGGGCCACTGGTGATGGGCAGTTCATCATGGCAGTGCTCCCACTCATGCATGCATCACGTGTTGTGCAGAGTTTTCGGCAAAACATCAAATCACCTAGGTGACTCAGCTTCCCCATAGCCCAGATTTGGTGCCCTGTGACTTCTGGCTTTTCCCAAAACTAAAATCACCTTTGAAAGGGAAGAGATTTCAGATCATCAGTGAGATTCAGGAAAATACAAAGGAGCAGCTGATGGTGATTGGGAGAACTGTGTGAGGTCCCAAGGTGCCTACTTTGAAGGAGACTGAGGCATCATCGTCTGATGTACAGTGTCTCTTGTATCTTGTATCTTCAATATATGTCTCTATTTTCATATACATGACTGGATACTTTTTGGACAGACCTTGTATGTCAACTCAGTTCCTGTGGTATAAGTCTTGTTAAACCAAAGTCAGTGAAGGAAACAAAACAACAGGGATATTTCCTTATTTTATGTGCATATCTATGATTTATAAGTATAAATTAGTAAAGCAATCAATAAATATAGAAATAACTTAAAAAAAATAAAGTTAGAAGCCCTGGCTGGTGTGGCTCAGGGGACTGAGCACTGGCCTGTGAACCAAAGAGTTGCTGGTTCGATTCCCAGTCAGGGCACATGCCTGAGTTGTGGGCCAGGTGCCTAGTAGAAGGTACTCAAGAGGCAACCACAAATTGATGTTTCTCTTTCTCTCTCCCTTCCTCTCTCTCTAAAAATAAGTAAATAAAATCTTAAAAAAAAATAAAGGTAGAGCTGAAATGTATGAGCCAGTATTCATTACCTAATGGGGACACTTTTATTAAAATGATGGTACTGCCTTAAAAACATTAAATTAATTGAAGCAAACTAGTCACAAAAGACAGCATATTATATAATTCCCCTTTTATGAAATGTCCAGTATTGGCAAATATAGAGACACAAAGTAGATTAGTGGTTGGTTAGGACTCAGGTGGTGTGAGCATGGGGAGGGGGGTTGGAAGTAACAGGGCCTGGGGATTTCTTTTTGAGGTGACAAAAAATGTTTCAAAACTAATTGTGGTGATGATTGCACAACTCTGAGTTTGTGAAAAAACATTTAATTGTGTATTTTATTTTATTTCATTTCTTTAAACGGAGATGAGTTTTTGTTTCTGTTTTTTACATTTTTTTATTGTTGTTCAAGTAGAGTTGTCTCCATTTTCCCTCCACCACTCTCCCCCAACCCCAGTTAGTTTTGTGATTTTTAAAGATTTTATTTATTTATTTTTAGAGAGGGGAAGGGAGAAAAACATCAATGTATGGTTGCCTCTCACGCGTCCCCCACTGGGGACCTGGCCCACAAACCAGGCATGTGCCCTGACTGGGCATCAAGCCAGCGACCCTTTGGTTCGCAGGCCAGTGTTCAGTCCACTGAGCCACACCAGCCAGGGCTAATTGTGCATTTTAAATGGATAAATTATATGGTATGTGAATTATATGTCAATAAAGATGTACCAAAAACCTTTTTAAAAAACAATACTAATAATTATTTTATATATAATAGACTCGCCTTGGCCGGGTCACTCAGTTGGTTGGAGCATCATCCCATATGTCAAAGGTTGCAGTTGGATCCCTGGTGGGGCTGCCTAAGGAAGGCAACCAATAGATGTTTCTATCTCATATAGATGTTTCTCACATTGATGTTTTTTAATCTCTTTCTCTCTCCCCCTTCCACTCACTCTCAAATCAATAAAAACAGATTCTTATGGGAGGATTAAAAAAACAAAGTATTTTTTAGATATAATGGACTGAGAAGCTCAACCCTTTGATGCATAGCCCTCACCACACTATGCACATACATTATGGTTCCTGGTGATAACTGTTTCCAGCACTGCTGTTGAGATGTGATGGCCTACCCTCATTTGAGCACCTACCCATCCGGTCAGATGATGTTGGTCATTGCCAGCTATCCCCAATAGCTGTATTATCTCTCTTTGTTGCATTAAAACATTCTTCCTTTAATTACTTCTCAACCTTTTGGCTAAGATCAAGTGTAGTATCTGTTCTTATCAGTTTAAAACATTCTTCCTTAACTTTAAGAATGGGATCATTTCAAAGAGTCATGACCATTTACAATGAACCAGTAAGACAAGCATTACCAAAGTTAGTTTTTGGTACCTTGGCTGGTGTGGCTCAGTGGACTGAGTGCCAGCCTGTGTACTGAAAGGTTGATGGTTTGATTCCTGGTCAGGGCACATGCCTGGGCTGTGGGCCGGGTCCCCAGTTAGGGGCATGAGAGAGGCAACAATCAGTTGCCTCACTCTGTATTTGACATGTGCAATTGGTTATATGTGCAGAAGTCATGACATTTTGTGTGTGTGTGATTTAACATGTTAAGTCAAAATTTAATAAGCTCCATAGTACTATATGCAAGTCTGAAGCATGGCAAAGATGAACCAACTAGAAAAGTCACAAATTCTGAATTATCTGTTAAGGCATAGTACCTGACCATGATCCCTTTTCTACCATTCCAAAATCCCCAAAGCTCTGAAAACCTAAAATTCTTTTAATAATTCATTTGGCAGCAAAAAAAAAAAAATCTAACCTGAACTTACTAGATTTTGTCTTTTCTAACGTGAATATTGATCCATTGTGCTGCATATATATTAGTATTTGGTTATAGGGTTCTAGCCCACAGTTTACTAGGATAGTATGTGATACATGAGAAATTTCAGATGCTTCATTGGTTCTTTTGCACACTTCACTGTGAACACACACACACATGCATTTAATTGCAGTTAAATAGTTGCTTCTGTTTTAAAAAGCACCATGAAAGGTAATGTAACAATCCTATGAAAATCATAGTTCTCATTCTCATTCTTTTTATTCATTATTTAAAATAAAAGAATACTATAAAATAAAAGTAACAACATACTTTAAAAAGTTTATACCATATCTTTCTTCCATTGGCTGTCATTCTTTTAAAAAATGACAAGGTATAATTGTAGTAAAACATGTTTTTCCATGAAATAGAATGGAATATATAAATTAAAACCATGTATATGGAAACCAAATTTAATAGGACTAATTCAACCTAATAACCATCGATTAGAAGTCACTGAATGTCACAATGTTTGAGGTACTATTTTTTAAAAAGACAAAAAAATGTACCCAGAGAGATAACAATAAAGAACACTACTTTTTAAAATCTTAAAGAATTTTCTTTTCATTCATTCTATACCATGATTACTTATAGTAAGTGAACTAGATAGTTAATGATTGATAGATTGTCACAGCTCATCACTCATGTCTACTTTCATTGGTTATTAAGATTATAAAAATACCAAGTCATGCAGCAGTACATTCAGGTTTAGAATAGTTAGTTATTTTAAGACCATGTGAAGATTGGTTGCTCAGTAAAGTTTAGTGAAAACATCTGGATTTAAAAAGCAGAGATAGCTATTTATCAGCTGTGGAATTTCCAAGAGTTAGCTTCTAGTTGGGAATGTATTCTATATTAAAATATAAAGGATCTAAAGTTAAAGCCTTTATAGTCTTTTTTTTTCCCTTAAAGACAACAGGTTTCAAAAAAAAAAAAAAAAGACAACATATTTCCTTTGCATTTCCAACTAAATCTCTCCAGGCAGTTACTTGAGAACAAATGGGTTAGCTCATGAAATGGGCCTTTAGTCTTTCAAATCCTTCTCTCCGTCAGACCTAAGGATATTATTCAAACATGGTGCACTTTTTGAAGTCAATGGACGCTTTGTATTTAATTGAACCAGGGGCAATATAAAACCTGACAAAAACATTCTTAACATGCTTTTATTAATCCATAGGTTCATTTTTTTTTTTTTTTTGATGATGTAAAGCTGGATAGACTGGTGAGGTTATCTTAAAAATAAAGATGAATTTTGTTGCCACATACACAAAAATCATGGAGTTCTTTGTGGCTTTTTGAAATCTAGAGTAAACTCTCAAGTTTCTAGGCTCAAGAAATCTCATTTGCCACTATTATGTATATAAAGACCAGATTTAAAAGCACTCTGATTACATAATCATTTTGGCTTAAGCTTATTACCATTTAACAAATCATCACATCACCACATGTACTAAAAGTGTTAATGCAACTCAAAATGATCAATAAAATATACTTTAAAAAATAAGCAATTTCAGTTAGGGACAAGTTTATTGTACAATTGGATAGCTTTTCATTTCTTTTTTAAAAGTGATATTTATTTAAAATATTTAGTAATTAGCTACATTGTTCAGTAGTTTCAAAAATTTTAATTTAAATGGATTTAAATTTAAACTAAATAGATTTTAAATTAAATAATGTCAATCATATCTGATTCATGTATATCTGACTTCTAAGACACTTAATCAAAATGTTTTGCCTGGAATAAATATTTTTACTATTTTGGCATTATTACCCATATTATCTATAATGATATGTAAGAAAATAGGTCAGGCCCTGGCTGGCGTAGCTCAGTGGATTGAGTGCGGGCTGCGAACCAGGCATCGCAGGTTCGATTCCCAGTCAGGGCACATGCCTAGGTTGCAGGCCATGTCCCCCAGCAACTGCACATTGATGTTTCTCTCTCTCTCTCTCTCTCTCTCTCTCTTTCCCTCTCCCTTCCCTCTCTAAAAATAAATAAATAAAATCTTAACAAAAAAAACAATTTCTTTAAAAAAAAAGAAAATAGGTCAGCTATTTTACATATATATATATATATAAAATCTGGATAAAGATATCTGGCTAAGATTATACACGTTTGGCAATCCTGTATAAGAACTCATATCTTTGTGTCATTCATTTTAAAATTGTTTTACCACATATAGCTTCTGTAAAACATCAGAATGATTTAGCCCAATTTTAGTATTTTGTGGATTCAGTTAAAATCACATTTCCCCTTTTCTTCACCACACACACAAACACATACACACCCGACACAGCATGGTAATGGAAAGAACCCTGGCCAAGGTGGAAGGGGAACCAGAGTTCTAGGCTTGCTTCTTCTCATGTGTGGCCTTGGTAGTTATCAACTTTTGGAGACCCTGCCTTGTCATTTGTTTTTTCTATTCTTAATTCTATTCTGAATCTCGGAGCACATTACACCATTTAGCCCCAATATTAGCCTTAATTAGCATCACAAAGGGTGTCCACTAAAAGTTAAATCACATTGTGTATTTTAGCTGTGTAACTTTATAAGTAGGGACAGGTGACTATACTTTAAACTGCTGTTACATATTCAATTTTTGAGTTTATGCCATTTTGGGCTGATGGAAAATTGTAATATAAGATACAAAATTTTAAGATAAAAATAGATTATTTCACATTTTGGGGAACAGGTATTTTCTTATCTGGTCAATTATAGTTTGAACTTACTCAAGTGAAATTAATCTAAGGATATTAAGAAAATATTGACAGTATAAATATACAAAAATTTTATTTTTCTCTATATTTTATTAGCACTCTCTAAGTGCTATTAAAAATACTTACATGCAACTTGCATGTACAAGTATTTAAAAACATAATTAAATATCTACTTTTAAGATGCACAGAATCTAGATTTAAACATGATTTTGATTCAGTTAAGTCTCCCGAGATTTCCCTTTCCATCATTTGCACTTTGGAGGAGCAGTGTTCCAGGTTAAGAGGGCAGAGGGTGTACATCAAACCAAGAACTCCCTCAGGTCCATGAGAACATGCATCTTTTCTGCTCTCCCTGCAGAATGTGGGAATGCAGGGAAAGAACAGGAGAAATCCAAATTCTTCTCCACTGTAAATATAATAGTATGCCCATGAGCAGCTGATACCAATCTAACATTTGTATGTTGCTTTCTCTATTTATAATGCTTTTTCACATGGTTCAATTGATTCTCAAAATAATCCCATAAATGGGGTTATTAGCCTCATTTTACAGATGAGAAAATGGATACTTAAGTTAAGTGACTTATTTGTGTACAAATGCCGGTACAGCAAAGGCAAGCTTAGAACTCAGGTTTTTTTATTTCTCCTTAAATATTCTTCCTACCATACCACTTTGGTTTTCAAACAAAATGAAGCTACTACCGTTTAACAGTAAAAACTTCATGATTCCAAAAAAGCGGCTTCATGGTGCCCCTTTGTGATAGGAATGGTTTACAGAACAGAATAGAAATGTGTGTTATAAAATATTTATATTATCATCAAACTGTCTCTTCCAGGAGGGCAATTTAACCAGTAAGTTAAAAATTCGGAAACTCAAAAGTCATTTTGTAGCCTCAACTCATTATTTTATCTTTACCTTGACTGAGGAGATGTAAAGTACAATTTGAATGCTAAAAGTATCAAACTTCTAACCTTGTCCAGGAAAATCTTTACTACAATTTTCTTCTATTGGAAACGGGGAAATTTAGAAATTTACTTGGACAAAAAGCTATTACTAAAAACATTCTATATTTACTTACATTGATAATTTTGATAATAGTTCAGGGTAAATTGCATTTAGTTTGAGTAAATTTCATTTACTTTTGTGAGAATGTCAGTATATAAATACATTTGTTTTTCTTGTCTAAATAGGGGCAGTATAACATAACATCAAAACATTTGCTGATAAGTGGTTCTTTGCTTTTATTTTTACAAATATTTGCAATAAAATATTTTGCTTGGATCCTTACATAGCTTCATAAAACATAAAATTTTCAGGAGCAATAAATCAGAGAACAAAAATGAGTATAAAACTTATTTTCTTATGCTCAGGCAAAATTAAGGGAAGACAAATATTTCAGAGAATAGTTAAAAACCTGGTACCTTAAACAAAACACTGCTATTTTAGTCTTAGTTGATACCTCTGAGATTGCTTAATTTGTAAGTGAACAGTGCATTTTTAAATCCACTTTACTCTTCAATATTAATAAATTAACCTGAGAACGTAATTCTTGATAAAATCTTTTCAATCAGACTACATTTGTACAAAAAGCCCATTTCAATCTGTCAAGAAAAATGAGTAATACTGACATATTTGGAAATTAGGTTCAGCTATATGCAACAAAGTGAGAATGGGGTAATTTGGTAGTTTCAAGAAAAAGTTGTCTTCTTTGCCTGATATTTTAGCAAAATATTTAATCTTGTAGTGTTACAAGTAAGCATCATGCTCTGCATCAAATACCTTACAAAATAGTGTTAACATGGGTTTAGCACTTTTTTATAAATGTTTTCATTGTGTTATTTTCCTGGTAATGTTGGTGTTTATCCTGAAATGACATCCAATCTGTTCTTGTTAGTTCTTTGGCATGTTTGAAGTCAGCAGAAGCACTCTTTCCTGGGCTTCACTGCTTCTTCAGAAGAATGCACAGTATTTGGGACAAAACCACTTTTAACCCCTTCCCAGCCATCCTGAATACAAATCTCTCCCCTTTTGATAAGTTCATATATGTCTCTTGTTAAGATAGTGAAGGACTCCTCCACATTTGTAGCATCTTTTGCTGAGGTTTCTATATACTTCATTCCACAGTCTGCTGACAGTTTTTCAGCTTCTTCTCTTGTGACTTGACGATGTGAAGCTAAGTCACATTTGTGTCCCACTAGCAGAAATACAATCTGAAATGGCTGTACGTGCATTTTTGCTTCTTCTAGCCAATCTTTCACATGTTCAAAAGATCGTCGGTTAGTTATGTCAAATACTAAAAATCCACCAACTGAGTTGCGGTAGTAAGATCGAGTTATTGATCTGAAAAATAAATAGAAAAAATGGTTGTAAAAGAACAAGTTGTTCTGATTCCCACTTTTCAAATAATGTACCACCATAATAAAATTTGAATATGCCTTAATGTGATTTAATTAGAATTTATAAATCAAGCACAAAATATCTTAAGTGAACAAAAATATTCTGAGACTAATATGCAAGCTAGTTTCAACCACTGAACAAGAAGTTATTTTTACATAGACAAGCACTTACATGGTATATCTTCTCAGACTATCTTAGGATTATTTGTTTTTATTTCTTAAATATCTGAAAGAATAATTGTAGTACCACAATAATTACTACATCATTGTAGCTAAAAATAAACACACAGAAAGACCTGGTGAAGGGCAGAGGTTGCCAGCAAACTCGCTGTCATGTTAATCACAGTTAGAGTCCTATCCTATACTTAGTCAAGAAAAAGGAAATTGTTTGGATATGGGAGGGGGTATGCTAATGAGTCTTGCCACTCCAGATCTAGTCTCCACTCCCTGGGCCTCAGGAAGCTGACCCTTTACAGAAAGCTTTCCCAAACACCCCTGCCATCTGGCTTGCAGTGGGGTCCAGCCAATGTGAGGTGCCAGCTGGAGCCTAGAAGAAAGCGAAGATAGGTATTGACACCCCCATGCTCCCACCCCCCACCAGCCTGTGACTGGGCAGTGGTATGTTCCTCTGCTTCTGGCCAAGGTTCCTGTTGGGGAGGCCCACTCCCATGGCTTTCACCAGGTTCTGCGGACTTCATCCTCTTCTCCTGCTCAGTCTGGCTTCCCGCTGTAGCTATCCCTGAATGCTTCACCATTCCTTGTTGGTGCCCTTGATCTTTTCCACATTTCTGTAAATGGTTACTTCATTGAACTCTTTTCAGTTAACCTTCACTTGTGCCATTTGTTTCCTGACTGAATCAGGAGGCAAGGTGACAAGGCTATATATTGTTTCATATGTCTTGCCTTTACAATGTTATTTTCTCTACCTAAAAGTTCTTCTCTCCAATTTTGCCTAGCAAACTTGTTTCTCCTTCAAGTGTCAGATCAAAAATCATGCATATGAGAAGCCTTCCCTGCCATTGGCCTCCCCACCTCCACCTCTCTCGGGTACTCCTCTTACATTCCATTAGACCTTAGGCACACTGCCATTATGATTATATCAGTTTTCATAATGTTCTGATTGGAGGTGCCGGTATGTCTCCCATTAAATTCAAGCCTCCTTGAGGGTCAAATATTTTTCACCTATTTTGCACCTAACAATTACATAGCCTGGCAAATGATAGATGTCACTTAATATTTGTTATACTGGATTAATTAATTTTATTGGAGGGAAAGTTCTACAAGTTGTATGAGTCAAAGATAGCATGTATCTCAGTTACCAAGTTGTCAATGGTTCTGAGCATTGGGATCATCCGTAAGCAAACTTGTCTATTACTTGCCTGACTCATCAAAGGTCTTTATAGAGGACCAATGGATTATCAGGTCCTCTCAACCTCTGCATACTTTCATCACCCTTATTGCTGAAATTACAGCTCAGTTGTATTACCTGATTCCATAAGTACCATTCATTGTGGGAGTGTGAAGGAAGTATTCCACCTCCCCTTTCTTGCCATTTCTTCTGCTTTCCTGTTTCTCCTCAGAATTTCCACCAGAGATTCTCAAGTGATTACACTTAAATATTTTTTCTCAAGGACTACTGTATTTTTTTTAAAGATTTTATTTATTTATTTTTAGAGAGGGAAGGGAGGGAGAGAGAAACATCAGTGTGCGGTTGCTGGGGGCTGTGGCCTGCAACCAGGAATGTGCCCTGACTGGGACTACTGTATTATATAGCCATTGACAATAAAAATTCACCTCCCATTATCTTTAGCAGGCTACAAATAATGGAGTTCATTTAAGTTGTTGCTTTAAACATTTTTTGAGGGGTAATTAATCTGTTATTGTTCTGCTACTCATCTTTATATGTGTGAATTTAGGCAGATGTACAGTGCCTTAAGACAAAATTAAAGCTATGTTATTAGGCTGAAAGCTTTAATTTATTCAACACCACATCTTCATTAATTTTATTTCCCTTCCTAGTTAATTTACCATTCATAAGATTTTTAAAAACCTGCTTTTGTGGTTGAAAACTCAATGTTGAAATGCTTGTATATTAGGCGGAGACATGTCTTACACTCCAGGAATTACCATGTCTTCTAATACCTGGCATTTAATTTTGAAAACATTTGGAATACAGTTGGCAAATAATTCTATAAAGTAAAACACAACAAAGTACAGTATATGCAATTATGCTATACAGCAGCCCTTATTAATGATACATTAGAATAAAGGGTCTCAATATGACATCTGCCACTTTCTATGTAATTAATTGATCTCCAGTTTCTGGGCGCAGGTATGGATATCAGGTTTAAAATTCTGATATGGTTAGGCTTCAGATTAAGATTTTATTTGTCCTAGTGGGTAGGTTTTCCCTGAAACAATTGGGAATCCTACTGTCAATCATTTAGGGCAGTGATTTTCAACCTTTTTCATCTCATGGCACACATAAACTAATTACTAAACTTCTGTGGAATGCCAAAAAATATATTTTTTGCCAATCTGACAAAAAATAGGTATAATTTTGATTCATTCACACTGGACAGCTATTGTTGTGTTGGCTGTTGTCATTTTTTAATTTGACGATCTAAGGGACAAGAAGTCAGTGCCCCTGACTAAATAGTCAGGCAGTGCATGTTTTACATTTTTTTGCAGCATGCCAGTTGAAAATCAGATTTTAGGGAAAAGACAGTCCTTCAGACTGAAAACTGGATCTTGAAAGGAAGCTCTTACAGAGAGGGCAAGGGAGCATCTATTTTTCTTTGGATCTCCTCTCTTGAGTCAGGCCTCCCTGTAAAGAATTCAAGAGTTGATGAATAACAGTTCTTTATAAGCAATGCCATCTTTTTGCATGTTACTTTACATTGATTTTCTTCTGGGCTTTGAAAGTTTCACCGAGTGAATGCATGATTTAAAGAAAAGGAAAAAATTAGAGAAGAGAGGAGAAATAAAATCATGGATTATAATCTGGCCTCAAGTGTGTTATAGAGAATCAAGAATTAGGAGACTACACTCTGGCACTACTGGTAAGGGGGATACTGCTCCCCCTAAAACCACTGTGATGGTGGCATGAGAGGGAAGGTGAACTATGGAGGACAGGGATCAGGGTTAAAAGTTCTTAGTCACATCTTATCCCTCCCATGTGGAAGATCTGGTTTTGATCACATAAACAAACAAAAAACCCTACTGGTTCTTTTTTAAATTGAACAACCATAAAATTTTTTAAAAAATAAATAAAAATAAAAACTATGTTTAAAGGCAAAATGTATATGTATATTTTTATTAATTTTACAGGGAGAGGAAGGGAGAAAGAAAAAACATCAATGTGAGAGAGAAACATTGATTGGTTGCTTCCCATATGTGTCCCAACCAGGGACTGAACCCACAGCCTAGTTATGTACCCTGACTGGGAACTGAACTCCCAACCTTTTGGTGTAAGAGATGACACTCCAACCAACTGAGTCACACTGGCCAGGGCCCTATTGATTCTTTTATGCCTAGAAAACTACAGTATTAGCAACTCCTATTCCATTTTCAAAGAATAGTCTTCTCTCAGAATTGTTTTCTCCTCTTTGCCTTAACTGAGAATGGCTAGTCCCTGAGAACACAGCTTTCCCTGCAGCATGCTCATGTTGCTCATTCTATAGGCTCAGGAGGTAGCTTCTGCCTCCTCAATGCCACTTGCAGATAATTATTCTCTTCCAACCCTGATGTAAAAAAATTAATAAAAATCCCCTGCTCCTTTGAGGCTTATGCTATCTGGCTCTATCATTGCTGTCATCTGACAACTGCTTGGTCATTCTCCATGTACTAAAGACTAGAACTTTGCTTCGTTTCTCTTTCTATCTCGATTCTTGTCATTTTGCTCATTGACTTCAATATCCATTTAACTTTCTGATGTAATCTGTTTCTTGACTTCCTCATCTCTAACGAACTTTCCCCTCCATTCTGCCTTTCTCATTCACTTCCTACCCATCATCACAAATGGTCACCGCCCCGAAACTGAAAATCAAATCTACTTTTTGATCAAAATCTCACAGCACACCAGCATATTTTTACTGTAATAATTATTTAATTTTATTAAGATTTGTAATCCACTGCCCAACTCTCTGACTTTCTATCCATCTTGCTGTCTTTACTCCTACTATGTCTTAGTTCTATAAAACATGACTACAGTTTTCCTCTTAGAAACATCTCAATTCCCAAGCCCTCTCCTTCTGTCATCTTCATTTGGGAAAACTATATCTAGATCAGTCCAGCATGCAGCTGAACGTTTTTGAGGAAAACCTTCAACCAGATAGGCTGGTGTCCCTACGAATTAATAATAACCAATCCCAAATGGACACTCAACACTGTCAAGGAATACTACTGGTATTAGGAGAAAGTCTTCTCCCTCTTTCTTCACATTTAGGTTTCTACAATAAGAAAAAACAATTTCCATACAACCTTCCTCTCCCCAGAAGAAAAGTGAGGGGAACATTTTACTTCTCTTACTAGATTCCTCCATAGAAGGAAACATGGCTGCTCTGTATGATTAGAGTCCGTTTCTCAGGCTGGTGGGAAGAATCACTGTGTTCAAAGATAGTACCCTTGTATAGCATCCTTTTCCTCTCCTTTCCACTTTCTGAATCCTTATATTGGTTTGCTAATTGTGAGAGGTAGGCAGCTGCCATGTCTATGCTCATCACTAAATACTGAGTGGTTCTTAAGTGTCTGCCACATTGTGGGCACTCAGTGCATTCTTAGTGGATGAATGGTTAATCTGATAGGAGCCATGAATACAGCTGTTGGGGAAACAGAAGAAATGGCAGAGGGAGTTAAGGAAGTTTGAGGGAATGAGATACTAGCAGTGCATAAAAAAAGAAAGGTGCTCATCACTAGGTCACTAAGTTGCTATGAACATGTCACTGTCAGTGGAGGGTGGATAAATTAAATATACGTATATATATCCTAAATATAGGTCTGTCTAGTCATGTAACATGAAAAATAGAGACATTTATTAAAGAAGATACAAGAAATATTGTGCATAGGACAATGATACCTCAGTCCCCTTCAAAGTAGGTATCTTGGCACCTCACGCAGTTCTCCCAATCACCATCAGCTGCCCTGTCTTATTTTTCTGAATCTCAACAGTCTGAAATCTCTTTCCTTTCAAAGGTGACTTTAGTTTTGAGAAAACCCAGAAGTCACAGGGCATCACATCTGGGCTATAGGGGGCTGAGTCACCTGGGTGATTTGATGTTTTGCCAAGTCTGCAGGAGACATGATGCATGAGTGGGAGCACTGTGGTGATGAACTGCCAATCACCAGTGGCCCATAGCTGCGGCCTTCTGAATCCTAGTTTCCCCGGAGGAATGTTCAAGCTTAACACAAAATTTGATTTATATTCATTGCTTTCCTTGCTCAGTCATTTTGAATGCAATGGCCACACAGTACATGTGCTTGCCTAACAGCATCTACTGCCCCCAGTGACTAGAACAGTGAAGTTGTCATTGTTCATGCATGTGCATTCTAGTCCACTCTCCTTGACTGCCAGGTTATATTGATGTCGTGCAAACCATTCTGGCTATATTAACAACAGTTGGACTCTTCCTAGACAGACCTCATCATATGTCCAGTGAAAATATGATAGCCAGTAATCTCTGTGAATTTGCTTTGGTGGAGGAGGATCCCTTAATCCAGAGCATGCTGAAAAAACCTCTCCAAAGGCAAGTTGTAGTTATTTTATGCCCCCTACCATGAAGAAAGAATCATACTACTTGGTGGACCTTTTTGGGTTTTGGAGGATATTTGTATAATATTTGGATGTACCTCTATAACCCAGTAAGTGGAAGACCCAAAAGGCTACCACCGGCTTTAATAGGACTGAAAGCAAGGGAAGTCCCTTACGCTTGTTGAAGCTACAATGCAAGCAGCTTTTTCACTTGGCCCATGGACCACCAGGTTT
>PVIA01015389.1:0-22992 GCA_004024845.1 Tonatia bakeri
ACTCAGTCTCAGTCTAACTTTTGGTTTCACTGACTTCCTCTAGTTAATGAAAAATGGATTTTTCAGTCTAATCTTTATTATTTCCTGGCTTCTGCTTGCTTTGGGTTTACTTTGCTCTTGTTTTTCTAGTTTCTTAGTGTACAAACTGAAGTCATTGGAATCTTTCACCTTTTCAAATGTAAGTTCTTAAACTTTTAAGTCATTCATATATGTTATAAACCCAACAATATTGTAATTATTTTTATAGAATTTTGGAAGTAAAGAAAAATATGTCTATTATCCCTAGCTACTCTCTTCTGCATGCACTCATTTACACTCTCTGGTGTTCTTCATTTCTTTGCGTGAATCCATGTCACCATCTGGGATCTTCTCCGCTCACCCCAAGGACACCCTTTAGTTTTTCTCATGGGGCAGGTATGCTTGGGAACAAATTCTCTAAGTTTTTCATTTGCTTGGGAATGCCTTGATTTTGTCCTCACTACTGAAGAACAGTTTTGCATGAAAAAGAAGTGCTAGTTTGTTTGTTTTTTTTTACTAGCACTTCATGTAACATTGTCTTACAGTCTTCCTTGCTACTGATGTGATGAGTTGTTTCTCTCTTACTGCTTTCAAGACTTTTCTCTTTGTCTTTCAACACTTTGGCTATGATGGGTCTACCTGTGAATCTCTGTTTACAATACTTTGAGTTTCCTGAGCATCTTGGTCATCAGATTAATGTTTCTTATCAAATTTTCAGCCATTATTTCTTCAAATGCTATTTTTCTGCCCCCTTCTGTCTCTCCTGCTTTTTTCCTGGCACTGCTTTGTACATATATTAGTTTGATTGAATTCACATAGGTTTCTGGGACTCTGTTTTTCATCATTACTTTTATACTCTGTTCTTCAGATTGGGTAATTTCCATTTATCTACCTTCAAGTCCACTAATTATTTCTTCAACAACTCAAATATTGTCATGGGCTTCTCACATGAATTTTTTATTTCAGCTATGTTACTTGTGAACTCCAGAAATTCCATTTGGTTATTTTATATAGGTTGCCTCTCTGTGTGATTTTCTACTTATTGAGTCATTATCATACTTTCCTTTAATATATTAAACATGGTTTTCTTTAGTTCTTATAATAGCTGCTTTGAAGGCTCTGTATGCTAAGTTCAAGATCTGAACCCACTCAGGGACAGTTTGTTTTTGTTTTTTTTTTAATATATAGGAAAGTCCTTTTTTTTTTCTAAAGATTTTATTTATTTATTTTTAGAGAGGGAAAGGAGGGAGAGAGAGAGAGAGAGAGAGAGAGAGAGAGAGAGAGAGAGAGAGAGAAACATCAATGTGCGGTTGCTGGGGGCTGTGGCCTGCAACCCAGGCATGTGCCCTGACTGGGAATCGAACCTGTGATGCTTTGGTTAGCAGCCCGCGCTCAATCCACTGAGCTACACCAGCCAGGACGGGACAGTTTTTATTAACTATTTTTTCCCCTCTTATTGTAGATTACTTTATGTTTCTTTGCATGTCTCATAATATTTTTGCTAAAACCAGGTATTTTAGATACATACATTGCAGCAGCTCTGGATTCTGACTTTCTCCCTCAGTGTTGTTGCTATTAATTGTTGAGCAATTAGCGCAGACTGAATCTGTGGAATCTATTTCCTCCATACTCTCCATCACATTTGGCTGTTATCTCTGCTCAGATTTTTTGCATTTTTGTTTGTTTTGTTTTGTTTTGTTTTCTTAAGACTAGAGTCCTAGGGATCACCCCTGGGTCTTCACAGCTCAGTAGTCAGCCAAAAATTGGATATAGGTTGTACATAAATACCTGAAGTGAATGAATAAGATTCCCAGCCTCTAACCATGGATCTGTGTGTATGTATGTGTGTTGATAAACATTCAATATTCAGCAATATTCAAAACTAGCCTTTGTTTTCTGCCATACCCTCTTATGATGATTCTGTATATTCGCACAGGTTCATGGGCAGCTAAAAACAGGTGGACAGCTCTGGTCCCCTCTGGTCTCTTCTGAGCAGATTCATGTAGAGCTTTTTAAAGCTTCTTGTGACTTTCACTTCCAGATCTCCATACCAAATATCAAGTTAGTCTTCTGGTTCACTGCTCGCCCCAAACCAGAAGGCGTCCTCAGTCTAGCTGAGCCAGGGCTATTCACTTTCACTTGCCAAGACCACCACTGTAACTGACCGGACGCGGTCCGCTCCAAATCAAGTTAAACCTCTACCCGTGGAGCTGCTAGTTTCCCCGGCTGCTCCACCCTGCGAGAAGTACTCCCCTGACAGAGTGAGGCAGAGAAGGGCAGCAACTCCAGGCAAAAGGGTACTGTCAATACCATTGTTTTTTACAGAGTTCAAGAGTTTTCCATGATTAATCACATGTCAACTTGATATATGTCTTTCATCAATTTCCAAAGCCCTGAAATGATTCTATTTGACAACTTTATCCAGTTTTCCCACTGCCATTTTTGTCAACCTACACCCTCTACCTTACTGAAAACCCTGTCTCCAACTTAAACTGTGTTTACAGAAAAACTATAAAAACTATGAAATGTAAAAGTATAATTTATCCATATTCAATAGTTTTGAATAGAAGAAATCATAATTTTCTTCTATCTTCCCTTTTTCAGGATTCTAGAGGTTTTGCCATTTGAGCAAAAATTTTTGTTTTCTTTTCCTAATCAAATAGCAAGCTATTTTAGGAAAGTAAAATAAATAACAGAAAAATGGGAGGTTACATGAAATAGATTACAACATCTGCAAAATAAATACAATTGTATAAAAAGATTCTCCTTTTTTTCTGTCTTTCATATACTCTATAAGGAATAAGGGAAGTGGTTTATCTTTCAAGTATTAAAATTAATTCCAAAAGGTTAAAAGGGGAAAAAAAGAGGAAGCAAACAACCTTAAGTTTTAGTCATATGCTGAAAAGGTGGGGGGATGGGGACCTGAGTAGTCAACCTTCCATCAGTTAAAACTCGAAGCCAAGAATATTAAGAACAGGAAGTTCAAGCAAAAATGAATCAGCTGGGAACTCCCTCAATACCAAACCAAGTAATTTAATATTTGGTGTTTATTTTGTGCCCACAAATTCCAGACATTGACTCCCAAGTGCAGAAAGTTACATATGATCATAGAGAAGTTATAAGTTGTGTGTTGTTTTTAAAGTGTTTGGTATCCACCCCCAATTCCCTAAAACATGGCCCTGCAGAAAACAGCAATTCAAATGCAGTTGGTTCTGTCTACCCTGCTACACAAAATTTAATGAGTTTAGTCTGTGCCCCACTCTCTTCTCCCTTCACTCCACCTCTCTGTTTGAATGGCCAAGATGTCTTTTTCCAAAGAATCGAAATTCAAATAAGAACAAACATGTGTGCTTAAGGCTGCCAAATATAACTAGATGAACCACCCTTCACTCGCAAATGATTTTGCCTTAACTTTCTCTAACTCCCAAATCGTGGTGACGTCATTTTTGGGTCCCACTACAAACACTAACCCGTAAATCCCCGTGCCCTGGAAGGAGTGCTGTGAAGCCATCTAGCCGATCTCCAACTCCTAAGGCTGAAGTTAGGTTGAGAAAGAGGAGTATTTGCTGTGTAAAGAAAAAAGACTGACTGAAATACAAACCGGAACTTGGTGTAACTCAAGCTTCCCGAAACCACTCCTGTTGGGTGTCAGAGCTGCCAAACAGTATTCCTGATGCTTCCAACAGAAACTCCAAGCGGCCCTTTCCTGCCTGCTCGAAGCCAGCGCCACCACCGACAAGCCACTATCAGGCTACTGCTGTTGCTTTGGAGAGTCGGTAGGATGTGTCAAAAGAGAAGAAACACTCTTAGTAAAAGAGTAATGAAACTACCTATTTAAATTAAGACAGAGAATATAGAGTGAGAATAAAAGAGGAGGCCAATCAGGGGTAAAAATATTTTCAACACCATGAAGCTTTCTTTATAATTATAGCCTATTTCGAAGCTCTAATGTTTGGGAATTACTGAAAAAGTGCCCTAAAATGACTGTATTTTCCTTGACTGACTGATTTGGGCCTACAGCCAGTTTTAGCAGGTACTTCTCACACGATCCAGCTCAATGACAGCTATTTTCAACTTGTAAGTGGCTTAACCATAACTTCTAGATTTTTCTGGCCACTCTAAGTCTCCAATTGCTCTTTCCTGGCATTTTCAAATCCCTTAAGAGTTACCAAATGTCAATAAATGACCTACAATTACACAAAGTCTGTCCATAAAGTATCCAGCCATGCACTATGAAAAATAGACGCATTTACTGAATAAGATACAAGAAACACTGTACATAGGACAATGAGGCCTCAGTCCCCTTCAAAGTAGGCACGTGGGGACCTCACACAGTTCTCCCAATTGGCATCAGCTGCCACATCCTATTTCCCCGAATCTCATTGACAGTCTAAAATCTCTTCCCTTTCAAAGGTGATTTTAGTTTGGGAAAACCAGAAGTCACAGAGTGCCAAATCTGAGCTGTATTGGGGCTGAGTCACCTGGGTGATATGATGTTTTGCCAAAAAAACTTTGTACGAGACATGATGCATGAGCGGGTACGTTGTAATAAGGCTGCCAATCACCAGCTGCCCATAGCTGTGGCCTTCTGAACCATCCAAATGGTTTCCACAGAGGGGCAGTCAAGCTTAACACAAAATCTGATGCAGATTCACTGCTCTATGGCCTAGTCATTTTGAATTCAATGGCCGCACAGCACACACATTTGGTCAATGGTGTCTACAGCCCCCACTGAGTATTACAGTGAAGCCATCTTTGTTCACTCATGCACATTCTAGTCCACCCTCCTTGGGTGCCAGGTTACATGGATGTTGTATAAACTGTTCTCATTATATTAACAATGGTTGGATGTTTTCTGGACAGACCTTATATATCTGGACCTTTTCTAAAACACTCAGCATACAGGACTACAATCACCTTATAGAGAACTTGACATGGAGTAGGATGTACCTGGAATAAAAACCCTTTCTTAGACTACATATTTCTAAGTTTGTCTCAGAAATATGAGTATCATACCCTGAACACTTAATCCTAGTAGTAATCTGAGGCAAAATAAACAAACACTTGGCATTCCAATAAAATCCTATGTTGAGACCCTATGTTAAGACTTGGAAACAGATGAAAATGAAAACATTAAAATGAAGACAGTTACTCTACTGCTAGTGTGGAGATGTTCCCACCATTTCCAGGGCCCCTGGGACTAGACAACAGCTACTGCCCTTAATTAATGTCTGAAACAGTACAGACCAGCCACTGTGAGAGAAGACAGAACACAATTTTATCTCTTTCCTCTATTTGTCCCTCAATCAGGCAAAAGGGTTGAGGCCACCAGAAAAAGAGCACAGGATCTCTTTAGTGAATGGAAAATGCCATGTGAAGCAGTCAGTACTGGTCTGTTAGAACCACCTTCTCTCCATTTGGACACCGAAAACCAAGAAAAAGAGCCGGCAGGTACCTGGGAGGGGAGTTACCTGCTGAAGGGTGTGGTCCAGCCCTTGCCTCCCACTGTGTTTCACATCCACCAGGGTGGTCTGGCTCTTTGCCTCAGGGAGACCATGACCTCCTGCACCTGAAAGCTATTTGGAGACTCCACCTTGAAACATGGCCTTCCCAGTAACTGCCTGATCCTATTAACTCTGGTTTCTGGCTCAAATGCAGTGGCTTTTCAAAGAGCTGTCAGAGTAGAAAAAGTCCTATAATGTGCTTTGATAAAGACCCCTGTGTGTCATCTACAGCACAACTGCTGGCTATAAGAGTTGCCCATGGAACAGAAACATTCAAGTGGAAATTCAGTCACCAGCTATGGCCCCAGGCAAAAAACAAAGGAAGACAGATCCTACTAGAGGGGGGACACTCAGTGACAACCGAGACCACAGACTGATTCAGGTGGGGGCAGGGGGTGTTGGAGAGGATAACCTAAATTCTGTTAAAATCATAGAAGTTTGGAGTTAGAAGACCTTACAAAGAACCCAAATCTCATTTCAAAAATAAAAAAACAGAAGGTGACTTTATCCCCGAGTTAAAATTACCAATCATTAGTAGAGCTGGCAAGAGAAGAAAGCTCTCCTGTTACCAGACACATTAGGATGGACTGGAAAGGGTATGGAGCCAGGTCTCAAGTGGCCTGCTTAAGAGCAGGGAATCACAAGCAAACAACGTTCCTTCTCAATGCTCTTCTCCAAACGAGACCTAGGAGGGACATTCCGGTACTGCTTCCTGTTCTACCTTTCCTGAGGTACACACTCTATTCCAAAGACAGAGACCCATTCTGAAATCACTTCACTAAATGAGGCAATATTTACCTGCCAACATAAGGGAACATTTCCATTTTATTCCTTCATTCTACACGGGCCCCACTCTTTCACAAATTAGAAACATCACTCCAAATAATGACAACAAAAACGGTGTGATCATCTATGCCAACCACAGCCTACCAAGCGCTTGGTAGGCTGTGTCCAGCCTGACACAGCCTACCAAGTGAATAAACTTCAGAAGGAAACCTTCTATATAAACAGTCATGAAAAGTTCCAAACTGGACCAAATTCCATAATTAATGATGGAGGGAGAAGCAAAGCACTATGCTTACTACAGTCAGAGTGACCACCAAATACAGAACATTAAAGCCTTCTAGCAGGGCTCAAGTCTGACACGCTTTTAGAAAATACGGACAATGAATGGTAGGAGATATCTGCAAACAACAGATCCAGCAAGGGGTTAATATCCAAAATATATAGAGAACTCATACAAGTCAATATGAAAGAAATAATCCAATCAAAATGGGCAAAGGACCTCAATAGGCATTTCTCCCAAGAAGACATACAAATGGCCAACATATACATATGAGAAGATGTTCAACTTCGCTAGCTATTATGGAAATGCAAATCAAAACTACAATGAGCACCTGCCTGTGAACGAAAGGGTCACCAGTTCGATTCCCAGTCAGGGCATATGCCTGGGTTGCAGGCCAGGTCCCTGGTAGGGGGTGCGCAAGAGGCAACCATACATGATGTTTCTCTCCCTCCTCTCTCCTTCCCTACCCCTCTCTAAAAATAAATAAATAAAATCTTAAAAAAACTGAAAACATTTATTCACAAAGATATGTGAACCCCTACGTTCTTTCCAGCATTACTCATGGTGACAACCAAACCTTTCTTCAAGAGGACTGGATAAAGAAGATGCAGTACAAATATACTGTGGACTGCTACTCTACCATAAGAAAAGGTGAAATATTGCCATTTGCAACATGGATGGACCTTGAGAATATCACGCTAAGTGAAATAAGTCAGTCTGAAAAAGCTAAGAACCATATAACTTCACTCATATATGGGATGTAACACTGAAACTTGTAGACACAGACAACTGTATTGTGGTCACCAGAGGGAAGGGGGTTTGGAAGGAGCAGTAAAGGGTGAGGGGGACAAAATATGGTGACAGAAGATGATATGACTTTGGATGGTGGGCATACAATGCAATATACAGATCATATATCATAGAAATGTACACTTGAAACCAATATAATCTTATCAACCAATGTCACCCCAATAAATTTAATGTAAAATACATTTTAAAAAGTTGACTCAACAAGTAATCATAGCACCTGCTATCATAATTAACATGAATATATTCTCAAAACATCCAACAAATGACCCTAACAGCCTACAGAGCTCTCACCTTCAGCGTGTACCACTCTTACCCTCACTCCCTGCTCTCTGGCCAAACTGGCCTCGCTTTGACCCACAGACATGCTAAGAAATGTCCTGAGTCCCAGACTCGCTCTCTGCTGTATCCTCTGTCTTCAGTTCAGCTCAAATGGCATTCCCTGCGAGGCCTTCCCCAACCAGTCTGAATGCATCCTCATCCTGTCCCTGGTAATCTCCTCTTGATCTTTCACTCATCGTACGTTTTTAGTCAGACTTATCACTTGACATTATTATATGAAACTTATCTGTCTACTGCCTGTCTCCCTAGCTAGAATGCTCCATTTTGTTTTGCATTTGTCCCCAGAACCTAGAAGAAGCTCAATAAATACTTACTGGATTATGTAATTAATCTTCAGACTCCCACTTAGCTCCACTGTGGGACGTCTTGTCTGCTATATGCTTTTTCTTTTAAAGATTTTATTTACTCATTTGTTTACAGAAAGGGAAAGGGAGGGAAAAAGAGAGGGAAAGAAACATCAATGTGTGGTTGCCTCTCACCCGCTCCCAACTGGGGACCTGGCCCACAACCCTGGCATGTGCCCTGACTGGGAATCAAACTGGGGATCCTTTGGTCCACAGGCTGGTGTTCAATCTACTGAGCCACACCAGACAGGGCTGCTATCTGCTTTTTTACCACCACTGTCAAGTGCTGAAGAAATTGGTTTTACTGTGCATTTCAGTGCCTCTAGCGTGTTTTCCTGTGCTGACAAGAGACATCAAACAGAGAAAGCCACAGAATCAGCAAGGCACTCTGCCACAGCGATCAATCATGCTGGACCAGACTGCTGGTGCGCATTTTCAGGGGCCACCCACTTTAATGCAAAACCAACCATGGAGACCACGTGGCCAACAGGATACTGAGGGATGATCAGGAGAGGTTTTAGAACAACTCATAAAGTCAGACATCAGTACAAGCCAACTGTATGACATGACCAGAGATAAGGACAAATGCCTCATTTGCTTCTGGAGAGAACACAGGAAGAAAGAGTGTGATAAAGAAAGTGGAGGATGGCGACCACAGGTCCCCAGTCTGCTGCACTGTGAGTGGAATTGGTCTCTGTCACCTGCTGTAATCTCCCACAAAAAACCCCCTAGAGATTGCTGAGGGCAACATGATCAGAGATAAAAAGAAGGCAGCTCTAGCCAGAAATGGTGAAAGAGTAAAAGCTAAGAACACTCTACAATGCATCAGCTGGTGGACAGACAAAGCTGGCGGGAGTGGCTCTTCTCAGTATCATTTCTCCAGTTTCAAGTGCATGCTTTCTTGAAAGAGGTGATGAACGCAAGAACACATGTGCAGAACTATCCGACAACAGACAGTCTGCTTGGATTTACATAGCCTGGAGAGTTCTGGACATTCTGAGAACCAGACCTGAGAATAATAAGCCCTTGTGTCTGGGAAGGATACCCAAGACCACTCTCAAGTTCAGTGATTCACCAGGAGATCTCCTAGCTAAGATTTATTACAGCAGGAAGATATAAAGCAAAGCCAGCAAAAGGAAAAGTGCAGGGGGCAGAGTCCAGAGGAGCCCAGGTGCAAACTTAACTCTTCCAGTGGCGTCACACAGTACACACTTAATTCCTCCAGCAATGAGTTGTGACAACACGTGTGAAATACTGTCTACCAGGGAAGTTCTTTAGAGACTCAATGTCCAGGGTTTTTATTGGGGGCCGCTCACATCCGCACCTCTGCCTACCCTGTGCCTAGATTCCAGAAGGAACGCAGATGTGCAACATGAATCATATTATTTGCACAGTTTAGGCAGAGTGAGCCACTCTTACCAGGGAATGGCCAGAAATCTCCCAATATTCAAGTTCCCAGATGCCAACCATGGACCAACCTTGTAAGTAGGCCTTTCCAAGGATAGCATTCTTGGGCTTGCTATGCTAACCCTTTCTGTGCAGTCTTCCACTGTACCCACGTCTGTCACATCTCTGTACACATAATACAGTGTGCTGCTGCCCAGACACCCTTGCCTCACACGGCATGCATGAGAGTGGGCAGGAATCAGCAGCTGACATCTCTGTGTCCGGGCCACTACCAAGAGACATGTTATTAACAGGGACTTGGCAAGAGTCACAGGATACTGACCCACAGAAGGAGAGAATGGTCTCTGGGAGCACAGAATGAGGCAGAGAGTCCCCTCCCAAAATCAGAGAAAGCAAGGCAGGTCCACAAAACAAGAGTAGCCCCACCGAGCAGAGAAGTGCAGTAGGAACAGTCAAACCAGGGTAGAATGTAGCTATAAAAGCAATATTCCTGGAACTCAATTAAATGGGTGAGTTCTTCCTCAAACAGTGGGAGGACACAGGTGTTACAGCCACATACATCATTTGAAGAAAGATGACTGCCACTATCATCTTATTTATTGGTTTTTGCAGAGGGGATGGTAATCACACTTACTAGTTTTTACTCATAAGAACAAGGAACCATCAATTTTCATGAGACTTTGCAAATAGTTTATGGTATCAAGAAACCAACAAACATCTAGTTCAAGAGTTGATAAAATTTTTATAAATGGGGAGATCTTAAATATTCTAGACTTTAATGATTTCTGGTGTAGCTGTGCAAGTCTGCCACTGCACTGTAAAGGCAGCCACAGGCGATGCGTGAGCAACTGAGCACAGACGGCTGGGTTCCAATGAAACTCTGCTCACACCAGCCGTGGGTCAGATTTCGGCCTGTGGGCCCTCGTTTGCAGACCGCTGATTCATATACAGACCTTCTAACAGGTAGAAAAGGTCCTGGATGGCCATTGAGGGTTATAGCTGAGCTGGTGTTAACCCGCCAGAGAGGAAATGCACATTATGTGCCAGATAAGGCATGTCAGGTGCCCCTGGCCTCACAGGAGGCTACTGGTGCTGTGTCAGGGCCGCAGGACCACACTGAACCAGTAAGTAGGAAGGAGGCCTTCACTTGCAGACACCAGCAATAGGACTCAAACGTCAGTGAGTGCTCAAAAGAAGAAACACACACAAAAGACATAAACAGGGTATTCATGTAATATATGAGTCCATGAAACATGTAAAAAAATCCGACCACTCTAAAAATCAAAGAAACAACACAAAATATAATTTTCTATTTATTATACTGATAAAGCTTTTTTTAAGGAAAACACCAAGTATTTAGGCAGAGAATGTACACAGGACACTCGTATGTTATGCAGGGAGTGCAACTTAAAATGC
Organism: Tonatia bakeri; assembly: GCA_004024845.1. Lineage (NCBI taxonomy): Eukaryota > Metazoa > Chordata > Mammalia > Chiroptera > Phyllostomidae > Tonatia > Tonatia bakeri. Next base: position 10,905 of record PVIA01015389.1, read on the forward strand.
CTGTCAGGCCTTAAGATTTATTCCAGAGACGTCTGGTCATAAACAGCACAGGTCTGCTCTCTGGAGAGGCTGAAACAAGAAGGGTTCAGATCCCAGAACAGAGGAGAAGGAGGAGGAGTGGAAGAGAGGTACACACCCCGAGTTTAAAAGGCCCCAAATCACCAGTTTTACAGTAGAATTTCAGCAGTGACAATGCTGGTCCCCTGGACAGGATGCTGAAAGATTCATCTCTAAGGAAACTAGCCAGAAAGAAAAGACTGGTAACAGATACCTAAGAGACTCTGGCATCATCTCTGATTCCCTGTGAGGTGGCCCACCATCTGTCAACACTCACCAATGGCCAACCACCGTGGTCCCAGACAACTGTCCCTCAAATACGAAATAACGCCTACAGGTTACCGGGCATTTGGGAAAACATTCTAACATGAAAGAAGTCAAAACAAACTGGTAAACAGAAAGAGAGAGAGGGAAGAAAAGAGAAAGAACAAAACTCACGGGAGGGTAGGCAAGAAAGACATAAACATCCCAATAAACCTCACCAAGGCTTGCCAGTTCTACCTATATACCTCCATCTTCGGTAAATCCGGAAAAGGAATTATAGTAAGCCCAAGGACAGAACCTAACATTAGGTCGAGGTATAGCTCATAGGTCGGAAAGAAGGGTCAGAGTCAGGATGAAATGTGGTGCACAACAAGCACGAGAAATGTGAAAACACAGAAAGCAAATCCCACAAGCTTCCAGAGGGCCCACAGGTGCCATCCAGGTATGAGAATACCGCTGGACTTATCAAAAATAACATTGAAAACCACAAGGCAAAGGAATGAGATCTTTACATTTTTAAGAAAAATAATTTTCAAACCTAGAATTTTATATTCAACTGATTTATCCTTCAAATGTGAAGGTACAATAAAGATACTTTCCCACATGAGAGAAATTTCAAAAATTTCTCCCCACATATCCTCGATAAACTACTAAAACAAGAGCTCTGCCTGGACGAGGTCATAAAGCAACACCGAGGGAGAAATGGAATCCAGCAAACAGAAGACCTGGCCCGGGAGAGAGGGAAAGACTCCTCCCAGAGTACTGGCAGCAGGCAGGCCCAGCACGACAGCTGAACAAGCGGGCTGGGAAAGTGAGCAGGCCAGGCTGCAGCGGGAACACAGACGCCCCAGGAAGAATGCCGCTGGCTCCGGCCCGGCGGTGGCTCGGTTGGTGGGAATGTCGTCCAGCGCACCAAAAGGCTGAAGGCTCCATCCCCAGTAGGGGAGCATGTATGGGAGGCAAGGATGTTTCTCTCTTCCTCCTCCTTCTCTCTCTCTCTAAACCAATAAACATACCCTTGGTGAGGATTTTTTAAAAAAAGGATGCTGCTCAAAGAAAATGTATGCAAAAGACGATCTGACAGGATCTGCTGGCCAGGTTAGGAGGGATTCTGATGGAAAGTTTAGGGCTCATTTTTAACGAGGGAAAGACTTTTTGTCTGCTTTGTTCACTGGTATGCTCCTAGCACCTTGAAAGTAATCAGTAAATATTTATTGCACTAATTAAGACTAAGCAAATGTAAAAAGTAAATGATTAACGCTAGAAAAAACAAAAAGATGTGTCCAAAAGGCAGTTCAGTATCACACCATTTTATTAGATGGCTAAGCACTGTCTTTACGGAGCATGCACGGACCACTGATTTACCTTAGAACAGAAATTGGCGTACTAAGATTCTGGAGGATGAGGGCAGGAAGTGTATGTGGCGGGTGGGGGGGATTCCTGGCAACGGGGGTGTGTAGTGTTGGAAAGCTAAATTCCCATCTTCTGTAACAGAAAATCAGGAGACAATACAGAAAATTGCAAGATAGGGAAAAGTAGCATAAACATGTTAATGAGAAACATAGATATACAGTGGAAGAAACAACTAAAAAAAGTTCAGGGTATTTGCATTTGAGCAATGTAAGTCAGGAGGAGGGAGGAACAGAGAAGCACAGGGCAGGGGATGAGTTTTTTATAAGCCTTGTATTATTTGACTTCTGAAATTATGTGCATGTCCAAATTTGATAAAAATAAAAAACCTAAAAAATGCTTATACTGTAGTTCTCACCATTCTATAGCTAAGAAACTCTCCCAAAAGAATAATCAAAGATGCAAAGATTTATTATATGCACTGCAATGGCCTTCACAATAGAAAAAAAAAATGAAGATAAGGATCTAGTTAATGAAAGAGAATATTATGCAGTTATTGAAAAAATAAAGCTTTTTAAGAATAATAAAGACATGAGAGAATGCTCCTTTAAAAATCAAGATTTAAAAAACAATTACAATTTTTATTCACTGCAAGCATAGAAAACAAAAGACCAGAAAAAAATAATCATGTTAAAAGTCATGTGCTCCAAAATAACTGAATTGCAGGTCATTTTTATTTCTTATTTCTTATTCTCTGCATTTTCCAAATTTCCTACAATGTATTTGTATCACTATGTCAAATGTTTTTACAACTGCTTTTAACTTTTAAAGTAGAAAAAGATTAGGAAGCAGCTCTCCGTATTTCTCTAGAGAGAAATCACTCATTTGAAATATTTAATGGTTAAGAAGAAAAATCAAAGGGAAATCAATGCACATTGGCAAAAAGACCAAAAACATAAAAAATAAAAATTCACAAAATAAAGTAGGCTTGGTTCCTGAAATATTTACAATCACATATAAATCACGAAAAAGGTCCTATTTCTTATATTATCTTTCATTTTTGAGCCTTAATCTATTCTCATCTTTAAAAACACCCTACGTATGACCTTTTGGTGTGATGTTCAATGAGATCCTATTGTGAGAGCTGTGGGCAGCTTCTGTGAGTAGGGGTTTCGGGTCTAAGCCACCAGGATCTAAATCCTAGGCTTTCACCGACTTGAACAGATTATACGGTATCTCCCACTCAGACACCCCTTGTCTCTTAAATGGGATAATTATTTTGCAGGTTTTCTCTGAGGAAAACGTCAGTAAAGTACTTTAAAATGATAATCAGTGCCATGGACATCGGAATTCATCAAAAAATAGAGGCCATTCTTTGGTCCTATTTTACAAACACCCCACAAATCTAACCTGCTTAGTTAGCCATACTCACTAACAGAAACTGCCCTCATCCCTTCCTTGACTCCTCCCAGACTCGACTGTGCGCCACACGCCGGCCGGCCGGCCGAGGTCTGAGAATGGGCGAGGAGGGAAACTGACTTCAAAGACTCCACAGCAGCGACCAGCCCACCGTGTCAAATTTGTACAACTTCATCCTTTATAATGAAAGTGGCTGTTTTAAAGGGAACTTGATCAAACTTGCAAAAGATTTGTGAACTCTTTTTTCAAAGTAACGAATGTAAATTCAAGAGGTGTAAGAGCTGTTCAGCAGTGAAGCCACAGAAAGCTGTAATGCTGCAAAGTAAATGGACCAGAGCATTACCTGTCAGACCGGCATTTACCACGGTCAGTGTGTTATATCCACACAAAGTCCACCTAGGCGATTATTTTCGCCATCATCTCTGACAGTACTTTAAACACATAGTTTTAAAATCCTCACTCGAGGATATTTTTCACTGATTTGAGAGAGAGAAGAAGGGAGAGGGAGAGAGAGAAACACTGATGTGAACAAGAAACATTGACTGGTGGCCTCCTGAACGCGTCCCAGTTGGGGACTGAACCCACAACCTAGGTATGTGCCCTGACCAGGAATCGAGCCCTCAGCCTTTCCGAGTATGGACGACACTCCAAACAGCCAAGTCACACCAGGCAGGGTGTGCTTTAAACATTTTTTAATAGTGCTTTCGATAACTCTGCTTTTAGTTTCCATTGCCAAAATCTGTAGAATGGCAAAGAGGAAGTGTGACGTATAGAGGGGGGATAAGGACGCTCTGCACTGTTATCCAGGGACTGTTGGGAAGACCAGGGATGGGCAAACGATTCCTCTACGCTCAAATGTGATGGGGAGACAAGATGATGAAAAGTAAGAATAAGCTTCCTGTTCATCTCCAGCAAAATGACTATTTTGAGATTATTAAACAGATGCCCAGAGAGCACTTAGAATACCAACTACGCCAACATTATTCACAACTCCCTCCCTCCCCCTTTTGAAAGGGGTACTAGACCAGGAATGGAGGGAATAGAGGACACAGAGAAATGTCCGCTGACATGCCATCTTGACTTCAGTCATTTAATGATATCCTCATGGACAAAACTGGAAAGTGATGGCCTAACTAGATGTATTTGTGCCTGGCTGGCTGAAAGACAAAATGGGAATACTGATGACCCATCTGGGAAAAAAAAACCCTAATACTTCAGTGGACAAGAAAAACCTTAAAGTCGGTATTATATTTAAATATTTAACAATAGATGCAGTAATACTGAATAGGGATGAAGGTAAAATTCTGTGCTCTCGGAATATAAATAAAGCATATATTGCTGGGGAGAAAGAGAGGAGCAGAGACAGGGAGACCACGTGGCTTAACGACAGTCCACACGGAGAAGACTGCAAGGCTTAGTCCGAGTCAGAGCTGCAGCACGATGTAGCAGGCGTCCATTCAGGCCACAGTAAGCAAGCCCAGTGTGCAGAACAGGAGGGTAAGGCCCCTCCTCTCCTCTGAGCTCTGGGCCACTCAGTTACTGAAGTAATGAACACAGTCCTATTGTCTCACCATACACAGTCTTAACAAACTGGAGCATGCTCAGAGGAGGGTATCTGAGGGGTAAGGGATCAAGATTCTGTACCGGAAGAGGACAGGTGCCAGAAATGAGGATGGTGAGGATGTGCTCTCTGAAAAGGAATACTCTGCAGACTGACCCAAGTCTCCAAAGATTAGGAGTTGCTCTAGAAGGTGAAGCCAACATCACCAAGTGAAAAAACCAAAGCAGATCTGCCCCACACCCATATGGTTATCTTTCACGGAGACTGAGCTGGATGAGGGCCACAGCACATGGGGGCACAGGCTGTGCATCCACTCCAGGGAGCATCCATTAAGATGAAGGGTTAGTAAACTTTTTCTGTGAACAGCCAGATGAAAAATATTTTCAGCTTTGCAGGTCATATGGTCTGTGCTACATGCAAGTCATCTCTTGTAGAGACTGGGAAGGGAGGACAGACTTTCTCCCATCACTCCCTGTGTCCGAGATTTCATCTCATGTCAGGGGGAGCAAAGTAGAGGGCTGAAACAGTGATAAAATCTGGGTCTTAGACTCAGCTATATCAAAAGGACTTACTTATCCAAGTACCATCTTTCAGGAAGTATTAACTAAAAGCAAAACCCAATTTAGTCAAATCTCACAAATACCACACAGGACCAATGACGATTTTCCTGTGGTTTTCTGAAGACTCAAAGCCACACACCAACTCCCCAAAGCTGAGAATGGTTTCTGTCAAAATCAACTCTACATTCCTTATCAATGTTTTTAAATCTGGAGAGAGACCGGCAAGAAGTTGATCTCCACAAACTCCACACCCACTGCATGACCAAGCCTAAACCCTACCCAAAATGTATAATCCTTCTGAAAAGGCCTGATTGTATTTTGCTTATTCTTCGGCAAATGATTGAACTTGCTCCCACTCTGGTGCCTCTAACACAATTTCTGAAGCTTGTTGGCTTTTGGTTGAAAGGTCTATGGGACAAAGTCATGCACAGAGGCTTTTAAAACCATTTGCCAAAGTCCCATTTTGATCATTACAGTAATGACCACCATTTCCAAGCACTTACTGTACGCCAGCCCTTCCTCGGCACTTTCTCCTGTGACCCTCCCGACAGCTCCACGAGCTCCTTTCTGCAGTAAAGATGAGGGACCGGGACTTCATCTGTCACAACGACTTGGCCCTAGTCTCACTGCTGGTGGAACTTGGATTCAAACCCCAGCAGCCTGAGCATGGAGCCTGTACTCTTGGCTGATGCAAACACTCAGGTGTCATCATATACCAAACCATGGTGTTTACCCATTGACACCGGACCATGGGTTTAATGCTGCTCTCTCAATATCCAGTATGAGCCTAGCAGAAGTGGGAATCTCAAATGATACAGTTTTGCAGTAAATGGTCTTTTGGGGAATTTTAATAAGCCACCTTCTGCAGTAAGATTCAAAGGGCACAGCAGTGTTTTTGGAACATCCCCAGAAAGAATGTGCCTGGGCCCCCTCTGCATAGAACCTTACCCAGGTCCAGGCTCCCTCCTTCACTCATTTGGGTCGCCATTGAGTGTGTCATTTCTGCAGAGAGGTTTCCCCTGACAACTGGCCCGTCCTGAAGCAGTCTCCCCTGCCCTGCTACCTCCCCACCCTGCTTCATTGTTCTCCACAGCATTCACCTCCATTGGGCACAGTATGTTTGTGTATTGGTTGATTACTGGCCATCACTGCTGAAATGCAATCTCCATGGAAAAAGAGACTTGGTTCTGCTCATTCCTCTATCCACAGTGCCCAGAAAGCGCCTGGCAGAGTGCAGACACTTAGAGTATCTGTTAGGAATGAGTCCAGTCAATCTCTGGGTGATAGAGTAACACCTGCTTTGTATTTTCATCTTTTGCTTAGCTGTAATTTCCAAATTTCTAAGCAGTAAAATTTTATCTTTTTTTATAATGTAGAACAAATGTTCTGTTTGTGAAGTCTTTCCCTTTGAACATACTGCCCTGCCATGACATAAACAGAAGAGAAAGCCATGGCTGCTTTTGGTCACTGGTAATGTGGAGGCATGAAAACCATGGCTGGATTAATCCCCTGGCACCATGGGTGACAGATCAGCATGCCTAGTCCATGGACACACATTCGTTACGGGCTTTCCTGAACCACTCAGCTGCTACTAATGGCCCTCTTCGCATGACACAGCCACGGGCCAACAGACATGTTCCTCATCCTCAGCACTCCTGGGAGTACGGGGAAGGCAGTTTCTCTTTGTTACCACGTTACCCTGACAGGCCAGAAATGTAAGGAGAGAACAGAGCTCATAACCGTCCCCTGAAGGACATCCATCTGTCTCCTCTGAGCTGGATCAAGAGAAGACAGACGCTGAAGAGAAACCACTGGAACATCAGCCAAGTGGCCCGTGGTATTTCGACGTCAGATACCATCAGATTCAGCTTTTACTAATCTTCTCTTTGCCCCAACCCAATGCACTCTGAAATAAAGCCTTAAATATTTGCTTTGTTCTTCTGCCTATCTTGCTATAACTTGAACTGTTCATATTAACCATACTTAATGAAAGCAATTATTGAGAAAGTCCTATTAGCATGAAGTTTAGACAGGTTAATGACTGTCTTCCCTTGAGAGCTGAGTTCCACAGCACGGGAATCCCCCTCCCTACTAGGAGTGAGAAGGTACAGTGAGGGGTCAGGCACAGTGTCCCCCATTGCTTGAGTTGGTTGTGAGGAGGGCTGAATGACTTTCACTGTATGGTAGCGAAATTCTCTCTGTGCCAAGTCCTATAGGTCATTCCTATCCCTATCCCCAGAGGGTCGTAGAGTTTAACAGTCATTCCCAAGGCCAAAAGTTCAGCAAAAACAACAGGTCCTTTTGGACCAGGATGAAAAAAGCTCTAGGGTGAGGGTCGGGGAAGGTATGGTGAACACTGCTATTAATCTCTCCCCTCTGCTCCACTACACAGTGAGCCCTTTGTTCACAAAGGAGCCCTAGCTTCTTACCCGGCTGCATTTCCACTTCTGGACACGAGGACTGGCACCATCCAGGCAGCACTGGTTGTATAAAAGATACATCAGTGTTTGCCATGTTATACACTCAACAAGGTATTAACCACAGAGGGCGGGGTCTGTAGGTCAGTGTGTGTAAGAGCCTCCCAGGTGCTCAATATACGTTATCTGTTGGCATCCTCACCAATGCGAAAACAGAGTATTGGCATCACTGTCTCCCTGCACAGAGAATGGCCTACGCTTGTAAGTAAAATACCAACAGTGAGTAAAGCAGGGTGCGGGGAGTTCAGTTCAAAACTGTCTAACGCCAAAAGCCAGGTCCAGCCAGTGGCTTCCAGGCAGTTTTCTCTATAAAATACAGCATTGGGTCTGGGTGCTTTACATGCTCATCAAGCACTGGTCATCTGGCATGCCTGGCCCATGGGCCCGACCAGAGCTGGGTCCTTAAGAAATGCATGTCCCAATGGCCAAAACTTACTGAGCTCTTATTTTGTGGCTGGTCTTGACTAGTATCCATGCACGAACTCACAGTCCTCACAACAAAACGACGGCACAGGTGGTTTATCTAAGGGTACACAGCTATGAGGTGGCAGAGCTGGGATTTGAACATAGGCAGTCAGGGTCCAGGGTCTGTATCTGAATGAATCACCATCCTGTGGCTGCTATTCAGCAGGGGAAACATTGGCACAAGCCCTACAGTTGATGTTCAACTGTGGCTCTTCCACAATAACTCTGTTTCAAGAGCCCATCCCCAGGGTCACCAATGTAGAAAGTCCTGCTACAAATGTTGACTTGAAAAGTTCACCACATGAAACATTAAGACAACTCAAGTTCACCTCCAATGGTCAACGCTTCGGGCCCTCAGCTTGAGAAAAATGGACTTGGAGGCTGTGAACATGCATGTGAGACTTGCCGAATGAATGTCCAAAGGCAAAGAAAGGAGGGACAGAGAAAGGAGACTGCAAGGAAGGTTAGAGCCACTGTTAGTGCAGGCTGAGGGGCAGGCTGAGGTTAGTGCAGGCTGAGGGGCAGGCTGAGGGGCAGGCTGAGGTTAGTGCTGCTCTTAGTGCAGGCTGAGGGGCAGGTCAGCCCCTCTTAATCACACGTCAGGTTGGACACCTCTTCCTTATTTTTAGGTCCACCTTCACCACATATGCTTTATCTCCTCTTTTTCTGAGATACAATGAAAAGGTGACAAAAACTAGCACCTGATTTTCATTTAGGTCACCTAATTTTAGAAGCTGTGGCTATGCAAAGTCAAAAGTACAGCTTCAAATAAAATCCCTCAAGCCCTGCACATCTAACAACGTTTGCCACAACACAGAGACAGACAGAGCACCAGCTTTAGTTAGGACGTAGTTGGGAAGCTGTCAACCGCAGGCTCTAGAATGTGCCTGTTGAAATACGTGGCGGTGGATTCAGGTAAAGGACCAAACGGCAAGGAGAGGCGCGTGTGCAGGAAAGCATACGCTCTGCTGCAGCTGTGGGACGTCACTGAGCCAGTAGTACTGTATGTAAGCTGATAGCACAACTGTATACACACACCTCATTAAGCCAAATTAGAGCAAGTGGGATCTGTCGCCTTCTGACAAAAACAAACAAGTCTAATTCCAGTACATCCTATCTCCAATCCATCGAACAACCCTGTGTAGAGGCATTTTCATTAAAAAAAAAAAACAAAACAGTAAATTCTTGCCAAGCTCCCTAGGCCAGTTCCGCGGTGCACGTTCCTGAAGGCTTCTGTTCTCTCCACTGTCTCCCTTCAAACTGCTGAGGAGGAACAGCAATCCCCACAGGGATATACGCTCTCACTTTCCGAAATGAAAAAGCCATGTATTCCCTGAAGGATCAGCAAACTAGTCCAAAGGCATTAAGATTGGTGGATCCCTGCCTCTCTTCCGCAAGTACTATTCATTCAGAGCAACCTCTGACATAGCACAGCTGATTAGAACGTTTTTAAATCTTACTTACATTTTTATAATCAGCCACCAAGAAGTTAGAAAAGAAATGATCTTATTATGGAATATCAGTTTTCAGAAAGGGTAGTAAAGCAAAAGCACTTCCTTTTTTGAACAATATAGCAGTCAAAAGCCACAGCAGGCCGATGGCAGACTTGCCAATCTAGAACTGAGTGTGTGGCCGTCACTGTCGTGGAAAATTCCAGGACAGTGACTGGCCTGGGGTGTGTTCAGGACAGTGAGGGGTGCACACACTTACCTGCACAATCACTGACTGAGAACCTATAATTTACCAGGCTCCCAGTTAGGTATTGGGTTTAAAAGGAAAATGTAGGATATTTTACCCATGCCTCTGAATAGCTTACGGCTTGGCTGTGCAGACAGGGGAAGCATGAAACATTCCCAAAATGTACACAGCAGTCGTGGGAACACAAAGCAAGGTCACCAGAAACCTCCTGAGTGGGAGGGGTGTCGAGAAGGCTTCTTAGGGGAGACAGTGCTTCAGACGAATCTTGAAAAGGACGGGAAGAGTTAACCATAATAACAGGAGGGCTTTCCAGGCTGTAAATGTACAAGGGCAGAAATGAACAGCCTGTTGGGGACCAGGCTACTTCCTAGCAGGAGTGAGGCACACTCAGCCGCAGCAGCATTTAAAATGGTGGGCAGGAAGGTTAGTATTTCAGAAGCTTTGCCCTCTGAGCCCTCAAGAAAAGAAATGTTAGAGTCAGGCTTAGGACAACTTTGGACGTCCAAACTGTGACAGGAGTCTCTAAAAGTCGTATCTATTTTATCTGCTTGCTTGGAATCTCTTTAGGGACCCTCCTAATCTCAGGGTAGCCTATGTGAACCAGGCTCAGCCCATCAGGAGGTCGCCGGCACAGTGACTGGATCATGGATAAGGATATGTCCCAAGTCAACCCGGTCAGAACCTGCCCGAAAACGCTGCCAGGCACAGAGTCTCCTGGGACCACGTCCGCCACCACCGTGCAAACACGGCCTACCATGGAGCCAGCAGGGAAGGCAGCAGTTTCCACGTCTGTGTCCGGCGGGGCTGCTCTCAGCGTTGTCTTTTGAACTTTTCAATGACATGAGCCCAAATTCTCTCTGTTTAAGGCAATAAAAGCTAGGGGTTCTTTTGCCTCTTGCAACCAAGAGATTACTGACTCGTGGATTTCCTACTAAGCCTCTTAAGTATTGGTAATAAAGGTCTCTAAGTATTGACAGAAAAGGTCAATTTGGGAATTTCTTCAAGTTTAAAGCACTCAAATGAAATAATATAGAGAGAAATATTTTCTAATTTATAAAGCACAAGTACTAGTTATTAATTTTTTTCATTAGTGGTGATATCCTAATAGCTAATCAAGGCAATTTTAATTTTTAGATTAGAATTTCAAATGTGTGGCTTTTAAGCTATAATTAACACATTGATTTGTTACCGGGCACCTTCCCCAGTCATTTATCTCATGTAATCCTCATAATGACCCCACAAAATGGGTACTACTATTACCCCCCAATGTGACAGATGAGGAAACTCAGCCATAGAAACGTTCAAACACATGCCCAAGGTCACACAGGTGGGAAGTGGAAGAGCCAGGATTTGAACCAGAGCAGCCTGGCTATACAAACATGGCCTTTTCCTGTCCCTCATGTCCTGAGTTCTAGAAGCCAATGTTCCAACTGCCTTTAAACTGTTACTTCTAACCACCTGGCTCACAGCAAAGCATTTACACCCCCTAAATCCACACGAACACATGGCTACTGTCTTCCCACAATCCTGTCTCTTTGCTGGCTTGTTTCCTCAATACAGGCATCACCCAGTCAGTCATCCCTGAAACCATGTCCTTGGCAATGATTAACACAGCTCCTCCCTCGTCAGCCCCCATGGTTCACCAGTGTCGTCACCACGTCAGCTCCACCCTGACATGGTCTCGGATCTGCCCCTTTCCCCTGGGACTCATGCACATGTCCAACTGCAGGCCTTCTCCCACCTGAACCCTTTTTTGCCTGGCTGACGGTATGACCCCCTGCGAAAGCATTCCACTTCCATGTGGCCAGTTTTCTCTGAAAATACAGATTTCATCTAATCACATTCTGCTTTAATCCTCATCAGCTGTTACAGAACAAAATAGAAACTCCTTAGTAGTTTTACACTGAAAACTCTTCACAAATTCCCCAACCCACCTTGCAGTCTCATCTTCTTCCACACTGCTCCAGACATGCTGTGCAGGGCGTGCCGTGCTATAAAGCAGATCTTCATGAACCTGTCTTATTTTCCTTAATTTACATAATTTACTCTCCCAAATCTTGATAATTATATAATCTGCTTAAAATAATAGAATGAAATTTCTTCTAAAACATTCCTGTAATTTAAATCTACTCTCTCAGACTACTTTACCATCATTATGCTGAATTAGTGGCTCTTTCTTGAAAATAATTACTTTCTATATAAGCAGGAGTAAAATATAGACTGCCAAAATTTTACAG
>PVIA01015390.1:0-22966 GCA_004024845.1 Tonatia bakeri
CATTTACACAATGGAATACTACATAGCAGAAAGAAAGAAGGAGCTCCTACACTTTGTGACAGCATGGATGGATCTGGAGAGCATCATGCTAAGTGAAATAAACCAGGCAATGAAAGACAAATACCATGTGATCTCACCTTTAACTGGAACCTAATCAACAAAAGGAAAAAGCAAGCAAAATATAACCAAAGACATAGAATGGGTGCATATATTCTTTTGAATTAGTGATTCAGGATTCTTAGGATACATTCCCAGCAGTAGAATCACTGGGTCAAAAAAGGCACTTCCATTTTTAGTTTTTTAAGTAAATTCCATACTGTTTTCCATGGTAGCTGCACCAGTCTTCATCCCACCAACAGTGCACTAGGGTTTCCTTTTCTCCACATCCTCACCTACCACTTGTTTGTTGATTTGTTAATGATGGCCATTCTGGCAAGTATGAGGTGATATCTCACTGTGGATTTTTTTCATCTCTCTGATGGCTAGTGATGTTGAGCATCTCTTCATATATCTATGGGCCCTCTGTATGTACTCCTTGGAGAACTGTCCATTCAGGCCCATTGCCCATTTTCTAATTGGATTATTTTTCTTCCTGGTGTTAAGTCATATGAGTTCTCTCTATTCTGGCAACTAAACCCTTGTCCAATGTATCATTGGAAAATATGGTCTCCCATATATTTAGTTCCCTTTTCATTTTGATGATGGTTTATTTAGCTGTGTGAAGCTTTTTAATTTAATGTAGTCCCATTTGTTTATTTTTCCTTTATTTCCCTTACCTTAGGAGATAGATATATTGGCAAAAATATTGCTACATGTGATATCTGAAATTTTACTGACTATGTTTTCTGCTAGGATCTTTTATGGTATCAGGACTTATATTTAAGTCTTTTATTCATTTTGAGTTCATTCTGGTGTATGTTGTAAGCTGGTGGCCTCATTTTATTTTCTTTGCATGTACCAATCCAGTTCTCCCAACACCATTTATTGAAGAGGCTATTTTCCCTCCATTGTATGTTCATGCCCCCTTTGCCAAACATTAATTGACTGTAGAGACTTGGGTTTATTCTGGGTTCTCTGTTCTCTTCCATTGATCTGTATGTCTGTTCTTATGCCAGTACAAGACTGTTTTGATTATAGTAGCCTTGTAGTATGGTTTGATATCAGGTACTGTGATCTTTCCTACTTTGTTCTTCTTTTTCAAAGTTGCTGAGGCCATGCAGGGTCTTTTTTTGGTTTCATATAAATTTTTGAAATATTTGGTCTTGATTTGTGAAATATGCCATTTGTATTTTAATAGGCATTCCATTGAATCTATAGATTGCTTCAGGTAGTATGGACAGTTTAATGATGTCAATACTTCCAATCCATGAATGTGGCATATGCTTCCATTTATTTGTGTCTTCCTTAATTTCTTTCTTCAGTTTTCTATACTTTTTTCAGTGTAGGTCTTTTATCTCCTTGGTTAGGTTTATTCCTAGGTATTTTATTTTTCTTGATGCTATAATAAATGAGATATTTTTCCTAGTTTCTCTTTCTGTTATTTCATTGTTGGTGTACAAAAATGCCTTGGATTTCTGAATATTGATTTTATATCCTGTTATTTTTCCAGGTTAATTTATTAGTTTGAATAGTTTTTTGGTGGAAGCTATAGGGTTTTCTATGTACACTATCATGTCATCTGCAAATAGTGACAGTTTTTCCTCCTCCTCTCCAATTCATATACCTTTTATTTATTTTTCTTGTCTGTTTGCTGTGGCTAGAACTTGTACTATGTTGAATAAAAGTGGTGAAAACAGACACCCTGTCTTGTTCCCAAACTTAAAGGAAAAGCTTTTAGTTTTTGCTCATTGAGTATACTGTTGGCTATAAATTTCTCATATATAGCTTTTATTATGTTGAGGTATGCTTCCTCTGTTCTCACTTTGCTGAGTGTTTTTATCATAAATGGGTGCTGGATTTTATTTTTATTTTTTGTATTTTCTTATCCATTCAGATACCCTATGTCTTTTGATTGGATCATTTAATCCATGTATGTTTAAGGTTATTATTGATAGGGACTTATTCATTATAATCTTTCCCTGCATATGTTTTTTCTCTCCCTCCCACTGTCTTTCTCTCTTCTCCTTTCTATAGTAGTCCTTTTAGCATGTCTTACAATGCTGATTTTGTGGAGATACACTCTTTTAGCTTCCTTTTGTTTGGGAAGCTCTTTGTTTTGCCTTCCATTTTAAATGAAAGCCTTGCTGGAAACAGATTAAGAGTATTACACAAACAAAGAAAGAGAATTTGAGATATCTAAGTAAAGAAAAATGATTGTGAGAGGATAGGGGAAGGAAAATGGTGAGTAAGGGATGGGATCCAGACTAATAAAGGGGAAAAAATAAAATTCTTAACCCAAGTAAGCAAAGTCAGGAAGAAGGCAAAATAGAGTAAGACAGGGGCAGGGTAACCTATGTTATTTGAAATTTTAAAAATAGTGAACAAATAGGAATACCATTAAAGAAGAATAGCAGTAACTGTATTATCTATATCAAACAAGCCACTTTACGAAGGTGGAAAGGAAATAAGAATATTGTAAGAAGATGAAAAACAATGAGTTGACTAAATGAAGGAGGAATAGTTTTGAAAGGATAGAGGGAGGAAAAATAGTAAGAGTAAAGAATAGGAAAAAAGCATAGCATGTGGGAAAATAATATTTACAATGAAAATAAGAAAGGGCAGAATGAAGGCAAAATGGAATAATACAAGGGAAGGGTACAATGTGAGATTTGAAGTAAAAATATAATAAAAGTAATTAAATCTAAATAAAAAAATAAAAACTAAAATTCAAAGAATAGTGAATTAGTTGGAATACAGTTGAAGCCAAAAAATATTAAAAAACTATGTGAACAGAAGAAAAAAATGAAAATTCTGAAGACGCGCAAGGTGAAATTTGTCTCAGCAATGTGGTGTTTGCCTTCTGACCTCTCTTCTTGTATCCACCTCTGGTTTTTTGTTTGTTTGTTTGTTTGTTTGTTTGTTTGTTTGTTTTCCTCCCATCAGCTCAAGGTCCCAGGGTGGGTCCTCCAATTTCTGGCAGCACCACCTGTATCACCTTCACCTGCCTCTAGAGGGAGCTTCTCCTGCTATTGGGAAGATGGGACCCCTAAGTCTCCCCTGAAAGGCACTGTTCAGTCTTCTGGGGAAGTTGTGGGTATGTTCCCCTGCCTCTGCACAACCCATCTCAATCTGTTCTAGCTTATTTACAATACTGTATAGCTTCTGATGAGCTAGCTGTCAGTTTCAAGGGCGGGGCCAATTGGTCTAAGTCAGCTCTTCCTGCTTGGTGTTTTGGGTTTTTTTTAAGTATATTTTATTAATTATGCTATTACAATTTTCCCCTTTTATCCCCCCTCTGCCCTGCACCCCCTAACCCTCTAGCCTTCTCCCCCACAGCTTAGTTCATGTCTGTAGGTTGTACATGTAAGTTCTTTGACTTCTCTATTTCCTATACCATTCTTATCCTCTCCCTATCTGTTTTATGCCTACCAATTACGCTTCTTATTCCCTGTACCTTTAACCTCCATTTTTCCCCTTCCCTCCCCACTGAAAACCCTCCATGTGATGTCCATTTCTCTGATTCTCTTCCTATTCTAGTTGTTACTTAGTTTTTGTTTTCATTTTTTTAGGTTTAGTTGTTGATAGCTGTGAGTTTATTGTCACTTTACTGTTCATATTTTTTTTTATCTTCTTCTATTTCTTAGATAAGTCCCTTTAACATTTCATATAATAAGGGCTGGGTGATGATGAACTCCTTGAACTTGACTTTATCTGGGAAGCACTTTATCTGCCCTTCCATTCTAAATGATAGCTTTGCTGGATACAGTAATCTTGTTTGTAGGTCCTTGCCTTTCATGACTTTAAATACTTCTTTCCATCCCCTTCTTGCCTACTTGGTGTTGATGGCAGCTCTATGTGCAGTGGAGGCTGGGTAAAGTCCTGATTCCTCCTTGCTGCCTCATTTCTGATTGTCCTGTTTTGCTGGCCTCAGTAATATAGCATCCTAGGAACCAGTGTATGTTGTCTCCCTGAAAGAACTTCAAGTGGGCCTTTTAGGCATTCATCTTTCTGTCTTTCTCTTGTGGAAACATACCCTGCATAGAGCTCTTGAGCCTGATCTGCCTTTTTTGCAGATCTTCCCCATTGGTGGTGCTTTCCATGCTACAGGAGATGAGGGCTGGGTGTGACCTTTCCTTCCTAGAGGTTCAAAGATTATCAGGGAATGTGTCTCTATATGGCTGAAAGTAATCTCAGTTGCTCACCTCCTGCCCCTCCAGTTCCCAGCCCTCTGCCCTCACAGCAGACAGAGTCCCAAATTCTGCATAATCTCTGCCCCACCAGCTGCATCAGGCTGGGACTGAGAAATCCACTCATTTTGCACCTTTATGATCTCTCTGCCCAGTTGCACTCAGTGGGAGCAAACTGTGCCCTCAATCTTTTTCCCTTGCTGGCAGAGCAGCTGATTGTGGAGTCCCTGCTCAATACATCTCAGTCCCCTCCCCACCTTTGAAATTGTCCCTCTGGGCACTCCCACTGCAGCACTGAATCTGGCTTTCTGTACACACCACCTCTCCAAAAAGCCAAGAGTCTCACACAGTGGCCAGCCTCTTCTGCCCATCCAGGTACAAATAGAATCCCTCTTTCTGGCAC
The DNA here is from genome assembly GCA_004024845.1 of Tonatia bakeri. NCBI lineage: Eukaryota > Metazoa > Chordata > Mammalia > Chiroptera > Phyllostomidae > Tonatia > Tonatia bakeri. The sequence goes on from PVIA01015390.1 coordinate 4,690, forward strand.
TCTCCTGGTTGGTGTTTGCTGCTGCAGCTATGGGTATGCTGCTCATATGTGTGTAGCCTGGATCTCCTTGACTTTGGGTATCCAAGTCACTCCCAGCCTGGGTCTGGGGGTTGCCTGCTCTGAAGAGGAGGAAGCTGCAAAGCTGCAATCTCTGACCAGGCTCTCTGTGGCTGCAGGTGCCACACATGGGGTATTTCCCCTTCCACCTATAAAATATCCTTACCATCCATTGTGAAGCATCTTCTGTACTCCTTGCTTTCTAAAGTTCTTATCAGCTAAGATTCCATTGAATGTTCAATTTATTTTTCAGAAGATCAGCCAAGTGTCCGAGTTGAGGGCAAGTGCAAGCGGACTCAGCTTCCACCTACTTGGCCACCATGTCTAAAAATATGGATTATTATTCTTTAATAGTTTTTTTTCCCAGATGGCTTGACACTGTGTATAAGTAGCTTAAATGTTTCATGATATTGTGAGATTCTTGTACAGGAAAAAATTATATATTATCACCAACTGTCTGTGAATGCTACTGTCTTGTTTAGAATGCCAGCTTTGATTTAATCTTGATGAAAAATGATTATCAATAAGCCTGATTCTCAGTATTTTTCTTACATCATCATCATAATCATGCTGTTTCTTGCTCATTTGCTCACCCCTCATTCCACTTTCTGCCCTTCTATATATCCCAGGAGGCTGATTCCTACATATTCCATCACCCAGACATCCTACTTGTGTCCTGATTGGTTCAGTCAATGGGAGGGACAGGCTGGAGATTAGAATGTGGGGTATTTCTCCCCAACTCCCTTCCTAATTTGCCTGATTTCTAGCCATGGCTGTCTCCCTTCAACCCAGGCTTTTATCAAGTGGCCTCTGCTCCAAGAATCCAGCTCTCACTCAGCTCCATTGTACAATCTCCTCTCTTTGCCTCTCCAGGACAAAGGGTGGTAAATCCCCCACTGTTGCTAGCCTCCACGTGCTTTAACAACCATGTTTAATCTTCTCACCCTGCCCACTGAGTAAACCTTTCATAGATATCTCTTGTGCCATCAAAGTTAGATTCTGTGCCCTGCCAGGACATTGATTATAGTCATTTCTAAAACTATCTTCTCTATGATTATTGTGTACTGATTGCTCCTCATGTATCAGATGCTGTGCTGACTGTTTCACAAACATTAACACCCAGCCTCATAACTTATGAGGAAAGTATTATTTTACAGATGAAAAAGTAGATTTGGCAGTTTTAAAGCTCTTACTGCAGGTAATACAACTCATAAATGGCTGAGTCAAAATGCAAACTCAGATCTTTTTAATTCAGAGATTCCTTTACACCACCCACAGTTTTCCTGTCCATGTCAGAGTCCTGGAGTGTTTTCTACAAATCCAGATTCTGGGAAAAATACCCAGAGCCCTCTGCCGAGGTAACCAGCTCTAGATTTTAACTTGAGCAGTTTGGTTGGCTCAGGGTCATCACCTCATCCAAGGTGGATAATTACATAGGCAAACTGACAATGTATGGGGTATGTTGGCATTAAAACCCTGATCAGTATGGGCAACCATAAATCAGTGAGGCAAATGAAACTCTCCCTCCCAAGTTTAAATGAAAAATGCTAAGGAAATTGATCAGGAGGTAGACAGAGGAGAAAAAAGAAAACCCAAAGAAACAAACAATGAAAGAGTGACATGGCTATATGGTGGAACAGTGACCAGCGATGCAGTAATAAGGTGGCATGTCCCTGGAGCCAACTTGAAGCCTGAGCAATGACTACTTTTAACTTCTCTTGAGAACTACCTCTTGCCATCCATCAACCCAACAGTGATCTAAATAGTGATTGGTCATGTCTTCTCTGACTCAGACAAATTTGATTGAGTTGGCACATCCTCAGTTTTCACACAAAGCTTTATGCTAACACAAGTGAAAGAGCCTCCCTACCAGTCTTGCTGCATTTATTCTGGCCACCTCTCTAAACAATTAAGCACATTGAAGGTGGAATGATTTTTCCAAAATGTCCATCTAACTTTATTAAGCTTCTTTCTTAATACTCACAAATTATTTCCTATTCTTTTGACATAGAGTGAAAATTCCCTGTGCTGGCCCACAAGTTCCTGCATTGTCTAGTCTCCATGCCTCTTAATCCTCAGCTGGAGCCTCAGTCCCCCTCTACTCATTGGTCCAGCCACACTGGCCTTTCAGTTCCCCTGTTCATCACACTCCTTCCTGCCACTGAGTTTAGCACAGCCTATTCCATCTGCCTACAACATGGATCCCTTTTCTTTTCACATGCTTAATTTCTGCTCATCATCAAACATCACTTCACCAGGGATGTATCCCTGACTCCCATGACTGACACCAATCTCAATGGAACCCTCCTTGCTTGCCCTTGTAATGATTCATGAGTGTCACTGTGTGATTAATTGATTAATTTCAATCTTTCTTTCTGATTATAAGCTCTCTGAAATCAAAGTCTATATCTGATTTTGCCTCACTGTTATATCCCCAACCTCAATATATTGTAATGTGCCTGCTCCACAGTAGGCACTCAAATGTTTGTTGAATGCAAGAATGGTTTAAAGTATGTGTATAACAACAGTGGGTAAATCTCCTGTAAAAGTGCCATTGTATGCTTGTTATGAATTAAATGACAACAGTAACAGTAGGCAAGTGACTGTTGCTTAGAAAGTGCCAACACACAACAAGATAGCAGAGTATGTGTGACTGTATGCAAAGTACCCAGGAGCAAGCTCTGCACTTGGAAGGGGATCTCAATCCTTCTACAGTCCCAATGTCCACTTTAACATCTAAGAAAATGCCCAAAAGGTCAATGGCACTTGCATCTCCTTTGTTGAGTTTCATTTGAGCTTTCAGGTATATTTCCAAAGAGTTCATCTCAACAACTTCATATCCAAGATATTGCAGATTCAGTGCCTGTTACCACCCGAATACAGCTTTTTAAAAAGAGTCTTTTTTTTTTAAGAGAGAGGGGAAGAGAAGAAGAAAGACATGTAGAGGAAAAACAATCAGTTGCCTCTCATATCTGCCCACCCAGGGATCAAATGCACAACCCAGGTATATGCCCTGATGGGGAATGGAACTGGTGACCTTTTGCTTTGCAGGATGATGCTCAAACAACTGCACCACTTCAGTCAGGAACCCAGTCCATCTTTAAATTGAATTTGAAAACTAAAGAGAACAAATTTCCACCTTTAATTACAAACTGTAAAGGAGATACAATTAATTCAAATATCTTTGCTTGCTCTTGAAAAATATTTGTAAATCAAAATTGTTGGTGATATTAACTATATAACATATTCTTTTAAATTATGCATGGCAGAGGAAATTGTTTATATCATTCAAATATGCAAAAGTATGGTTAATAAATGAAATACATATTTTGTCATGTAATTCCCTTTAGGGGGCCTACTTGAATTCAGAAAACATTTTTGAACACTTAGCCCAGGGTGGGAGACATGGGACAATCTTCGTAGGTTTGCTTTCAAGAGCCTCAGAAACTAATTGAGGAGGCCATGGCATACAAGTCATGTGGCAAGTGCACATTGTGTAAAGTGAAAAGATGCCACATCCTTTATCCTATGAAAGAAATAATAATTTTCCAGAATTTCTAGAAAATCAAGAGGAGTTCCCTAAGAAGACCATAAAAGGTCCAGTATATTACAGAGTCCAGCTTCCTATTTTGATAAGAAAAATGATCTCTTGACAATTTGATGCCAAAACCAAATCTTGAACCTAAATCTTCCCTTTAAGGATGTAATACAACCAAGGATATATGTTAAAGATATGACCAAGTTCTATTGTTCTTATTGGCTTTCTCAAAACCACTCAAGCCATCAAGGGCTGAAATATAAAGCACACACTAATATGGTCTTTTTAACGGAGTAAGAGTCATCTTCCCATTTCCCATCTGACCTCTTTCTGATCTCCTCATATATCAGGTGAAATAACTTCCCAAATTGGAAATCTGATTATGTCATTCCCTTCCTTCCCAGTGCCCTTAGGGTAACAACCTGAGGTCTTCGTAAGGCTCAGCCATGTTTTGGCTCTGGCCTATGACTGCAGCCTCACCTTCCACCACTATCTCTTTCCTTCTCCAGGTTCTAGCCACACTCTATTTCCTTTGGCTCTTCACTAATACCACAGTTTCTCCCATGTCTTAGTCTCAGCTCACTCTGTTTCCTCTGCTCATAGCACTCTTTCTCCTTTTTCACCTTCTGATTCATTAGGCTTAGAGAAAATGCTATTACCCTGACATGTAGAGTGAGTTTGTCCTTCCCTGTCTTCTGTATGTGCTCTGTCATTACTCTTTATCGAGTTATATGTTTAAAATTTATTTTACACACTAGATTATAAGCTTCCAAGAGTTTAGGAACCTGTCCCTTTCATTCACTGATGCATCCCCACTCCCTAGTACAATGCCTAGATTCTTAGGTAGGTAGGTAGGCTACACTGCCAGAAAGAATAAACCTCAAACCTCAGCATTTTACAGAAGTTATTTTTCCTTTTTTATGTGACAGTCCAGAGTGAGGGTTTCAGGCTGGTGTCAGTTTTACTCTATATAAACATATCTGGACACAGGCTGATGGGGCTCATGGCTTCAACATGTGGCTTCCAAATTATCTCTGATAATTTCTATCTTAATCAGCTGGGAATGAAAAAAACTGTGTAAGAGCTCATCTGAAAAGTGATCACTTTTTTCTACCTCTTTTCCATTGGGATGGATTTAGTCACAGTTCACATAAATACCAAAAGACTAGGGTATGTGGGCCACCCATTGTCAAGCACTTTACCTAAATGAGTCAAGGGAAGAAAGAATTTTAAAAAACAAATAAGTGGTTGTTCCACCAGAATGCTACGTGAATATTTATTGAACATAATTAATCTTTTAGCTGTTGTACTTCTCTACTTTAGATGCTAATATCAATACCCAAACTCCCAGAATCATTATGTTTCTTTCATTTTGTTGTCAGCATTTCAATATCCAAACAACTGGCTTCAATAAAAGCTAAGGTGTGAGTGACTGAAATGTATGTGTTTCTTTTCTACTATGACAGTATGCCAAGAGTTAAAAATAAAAGGACATTAGAGAATGCCAAAGATATAAGGGAACTGGGGATAAATCATCAAACATTCATGCTGTTCTTTTTAAAGATTTAGGAACTGAGATCCAATGATAAGAATTAGCCCACCCAAACTTAGCCCATTAAAGGCCAAATTATGATGGATCCCAATTCCCAAATCAATGTGATTCCTATGGGGGCCAGCTATCTCTCCATTGCTGGAATCCTCACTAAGTCCAGAGCAAGACAATTAACAACTAATTTGTGAATGTTCTGCGGAACTCCAGATGCAATCAACCCCCAACTACCCCTGTTGATTAAAGGAAAACAGTGTGGCCAACTCCCAAAGGATAAGTATTTGTCCTCAGAATTCCATTTTTAGGAATACTATGCAGCAGAGAGAAAGAAGGAGCTCCTTCCTTTTGCGACAGCATGGGTGGAACTGAAGCATTATGCTAAGTGAAATAAGCCAGGTGGTGAGGGAAAAATACCATATGACCTCACCTTTAACTGGAATATAATCAACAAAAGAAAAAAGCAAACAAATATAACTAGAGACATTGAAATTTAGAACAATCTGACAGTAACCAGAGGGGAGGCGGGAGGGAACAGTGGGGGAAAGGGTTTTCAGGAACTACTATAAAGGACATATGGACAAAACCAAGGGAGAGGGTGGAAGCGAGGGAGGAAGGTGAGTTTGGCTGGGGTGGGAGGGAGTGATGGAGGGAAAATGCACACAACTGTAATTGAACAATAATAAAATAATATTTTAAAAATCATTCCATTTTTATAGGTAAAACATCTTTAGACTTAACACTATTGCTATGGCAATAAGAATATAAGGAAAAAAACACTCATATACTTAGATCATTATCTTACTGCAAAACGTGTGACCTAACATGTTTACAGAGAAACAGGCACAGCTGGTTATTACTATATTGCAGTTATTTTTACTCATTGATGGCTAGTCAATGTCACCAAAGGAGACTCTTTTATTTTCATATAAATAAGTCTTCATCTTAATGAAAATATTATTTTTACACTATCACAACATGAGACTCATTTCTGTTTTATAATTTACACAATTTCAGGTATTTTTGATAATTTGTATGACAACATCATGTCCATGACATGATAAATATTCATGACATTTCTAATACTTCCTCCCTCTGGGAGGCTAAGGTGGTGATTGTAACCCTATCACCTTCACTGCCCCCTACCCCACTCACAAACATACTCATTGTTATTAGTCCCAGACTCTACATTTGTGCCATGCTTATTCCCATACCTTAAGAAAACACGGGGTCACCATGGCTTATCTTCCTAGAATGTGTTTTATTCAATTGTAAATAATTTTAAATGTTATTCATTTATATCAGACATGAGTAGGTAGATCATGGAACAGAAACCAATATGAACCCACATTTTCTCTAGTTATATGGGCTTATGCCCTTGATCTCTTGAAGGGTGGGAATGGAGGATGAGAACATATTTGCCTTGAGCACCAAAGTCATTTTATAGTGGAAAAGTTTGAGAAGTACTAGAGGATTGGATAAACTATTGAACTAGCAAGAAAAAGAGAGAGGTCTATTTTTTAATTCTGACATATACCACCCATGTGAACTCAAACTTTTCTCCTGTAGGTCTTCATTTCCAAAAATAATGAATATTACAAAAAGTTCTAAAATGAGGTGATTCTGATAGCTTGCTGTACTGAGAGTTGTGTTTCTATTATAGTAAAGTGTCAGAAACTTACTTTATCAAATGTTTCATGTTTAGGGTTCTGTGTTCCAGGGCAGGTGAGGAGAAAGAGGCAGAGCATTGTTCTGAAGTTCAAGCGAGCTCAGTTTAGCACACATATACTGAGTCCTACAACATGCCAGGTCTTGGGAATGAGCAAAGGTTAATAAGATGCACTAACTGTTCCAGTAAACGCAGTCTAGAACTGCACTGTTCAATATGGTACCCACTAGCCACATGTAGATATCGAACACTTAAAGTATGGTTAGTTTGAACTGAAACATTCTGTAAGTATGAAATATTCAGTATATGTCAAATTTAGGAAATGATAAAATAGAGTAATATATTTCAATAATCTGTATTGATCACATGTTAAAATGGTATTTTTGTTAATTTAATGTTTCTTTTTTACATTTTTGATGTGGCTACTAGAAAAGTTAAATTTATTATCATGGATCATATTACATTACTTTTGGACAGCACCATTCTAGAAGGTAATTCAGACAGATAAATGGTATATTAGTGTGAGGTTGTGATAAGTTTATCTTTAGAGAAGTAAGAACAAAGGAGGAACATGTAGCCCAATGTCAAGGTTTGGGAAAGTGTCCTACAGAATAAAATGCTGGAGCCCTGGCTGGTATAGCTTGGTGGATTGTGAACCTCCAAGCTGGTCAAAGGGTCACTGGTTTAATTCCCAGTCAGGGCACATGCCTGGGTTATGGGTCACATCCCCAGTGGGGGGTATGGGAAAGGCAACCACACATTGATGTTTCTCTCCTTCTCTTTCTCCTTCCCTTCCCCTCTCCCTAAAAGTAAATAAATAAAATATTTTTTTAAAAAGAATACAATGCATGAAAAACAATATCTAAAGGCAATATGCATTATGGTCAATATGCATCATTGTGAGGAGTCAGACAGGCTATGTGACTTTCACCAACCTACAAAACCTCTCTGTGCCTCAGTTTTCTCGTCTATAATGTAGGTATGTGTGGGGGAGCTTTGTCCACCAAGCCCCCCGTCTGCCACGGTTGAGAATAAGTCTACCAAGACATGATCTGCTTGGGGAGGAGAGGTGGCCAATCTCTCTAAGAAGGACCAAGAGCCTTTTCCTCAATGGCTTTTATTGGCTTGGTTTACACAGGAAGTCAGGTAAAGCTCATTACTCATTACCAGAAAGTAAGGATCAAATAACAAGGAACTCTGAGGGCCTATTTTGAGTCAGGGTCAGATAGCTAAAGAGATGTAAGAACTTTAAGGAACAAACCTACTTCTTCCTTAGACCCTTATCATTCAATTGAGAGCATTCTAAACAAAGCAAGTTTCACAGGATTTTACATATTCTTTCTTAGGCCTGATCACCCAGGGAACCCGCCCTTTTCAGCACAGGGCTGCACCGCCCTCTGTCATTGTTTCAGGCTTAGGTGGAGCAAGGGAAGTTAGGCAGCCAAGAGATTAGGAGATTTGCTTGCAGACAATGAGGACTCAGGCTATGTCAAAGCCGAGGGGCAAGAGTCCATCACCCACTTTTGCTGTAGCCCCCAAAGTCCTTCCTTGGGGGCATCCCACGTGATCGTGCCTGTCTTAAGTTGTTCTCCCCTCGGGGAATCTTACCCGTCATTGGCTAACCAGCCAAGCATTGGGGGCCAGGCGGGGTGAAGTAAAAGGAGCAGAAGCAGTGCTCCTGCCAGGGAGATAAGCTTGTCTCCTTGGTGGCTTACGGTTCCAAGGTCATTCCCCCAGTCTTAGCCTTGGCGGGGGTTACAGCTTCTGATACCAGGCAGGGTGGTTCCCAACAGGTATGATACTGAAACCTCCTCAAAGGGCTGATAGGAGATTTAAATGAGTTAACTTGTGTACATGCACTGGATGAGTGGTTCACAAAGAGAATGAGCTTCATAATCATTCAATACTACTGTCTGCCAGAACCAAAGCTCAAGGAAATCAAGCATTCTTCTCTTGATATTGCTCACTGCTCTATCCCCAAAACGAAGATAATGGAGCTTGGCAATCTACACTTCCTACTAAACTCTTTTTTTTTTTTTTGTAATATATTTTACTGATAATGCTATTACAGTTGTCCCAATTTTTCCCCTATTGCCTCCTCCACCTGATTCCATCATTCCCTCCAGCAATCCCCCTGCCCCTTAGTTCATGTCCATGGGTCATGCATGTAAGTTTTTTGTCTTTTCCATTTCCTATACTGTTCTTAACACCCCCTGTCTATTTTGTACCTCCCAAAATTCTTCTTCTTTAAAAAATACATTTCATTGATTATGCTATTACAGTTGTCCATTTTTTCTCCCCCACAATCCCCTCCACCTTGTACACCCCCTCCCACCATCTTTCCCCCAACTTAGTTCATGTCCATGAGTCAAACATATAAGTTCTTTGGCTTCTCCATTTCGTATACTATTCTTAACCTTCCCCTGTCTATTTTGTGCCTACCTATTCTGCTTCTTATTCCCTGTATCTTTTCCCTCATTCTTCCCCTTCCACCTTGCCCCAGATAACCCTCCATGTGATCTTCATTTCTGTGATTCTATGTTTGTAAACCACGTGGTACATAGTAAGCAAGGAAGTGTCTATCATTATTTGAAAGCTCACTTGTAGCTTGGAAATTAACCCCTTCCTCTCCAAAAGGGCACAGCCAGCAGGACCAGACTTCCCTCGTGAGAAGTCTCAGACCCAGTAAAGCAGTTTTTATACTAAGCTCTCTTTCTAATTATTCTTGGTCATTAAGAAGTTAACTGGTCAAAATTATAGAAGCAATATTTACCTCCTAAGGAATTAAGGTATTTCCTCTAAGGAATTTGCTTTTTAAAGACAGTGCTATTTATAAACAGAGATTAACATTAGCCATTTAAATTCATAGTTACCACCATATAGCACCCTACCACTTCAAATACACACACTCCAGGAAAGGCAGACATGAGCTAAAAGAAAAATGCCCATCTCCCTGTATGTTGATGAGCAGGAAAATCTTGAGTAATTTAGGAAAATCCCATTTTTAATTCAGGTTTCCAGGTATGGCAGAGGTAAAGTGATGGGAGACAAGGAGATAAAAACAGAATTATGAAAGCAGGGGATTTTCTAAAGCTGAGCTTTTAGGCTAGATGGAGGGGCAGCCACTGGGCACACAGGTGGAAACAGGAAACATAAGGCACAAGTCAAAGGCCATGGTGAGACTGAGCATCAGAAACCAAGGAAGAAAACAAGGAGTAGGACATTTGTTTGTGAAACACCTAGTATGAGCCACAGAAAAAAAGACAGGCAAAACAAATATCACGGTCTTCATGAATCTTATGTTTTCAATACGGATCCAAATTCAGGAACTGTCCCTTACTAGCATTGTGTCCTCAGAAGGGTCATCTCCTTTCATCACTAATGAAATGCTATAATGCTGGAGAAACAAACTAAGCTTATGGACTGAAAGAATTAGTGTAGTAAAGACATCAATTTTACCTATATTGCTTCCTAGGTTTAATGCAATTTCTATAAAATTTAAGGGTTTTTTTAAAGAGTCGAGCTTATCTTAAAATTTATGTGGAAAGAGAAGGACCCTAGAATATCCAAAATAATTTTGAGAAAAAATAAAGTGTTAGGAATCACTCTTTCTAATATTAAGACTTACTATATAGCTACAGGAATCAGAACATGGTGACAAAGGGTAAGACACGTATGTCAATGAAGCAGAAGAGGAGACCCAGAAATTGACCAACACAAGTATGCTCAACTGATTTTTGACAATGAGGCAAAAGCAATTCAATGAAGAAAGGACAGAGTTTTCAACAGTTGGTGCTGGAGGAGTTGGTCATCCACAGGTAAAAAAATGAACCTCAACTTAACTCCCACACATTATACAGAAATTAACTCAAATGGATCATGGATTAAAATGTAAAACATTAATTTATAAAACTGTTTATTATGCATAGGACAAATTTTTCATAAGAGAATAAATTGTTAAGTTAGACTTTATAAAAATTGAAAACATTTCTTCCACAGAACAACCCATTGAGAAAAATAAAAAGGCAATTTACAGACTGGGAGACAATATTAGCAAATCACAAATCCTATAAAAGACTTGAATCTTATTAATAGATACATAACTCTCAAGCCTCAAAAATTGTTTCAAATTCAGTTATAAAATTGGCAAAATCCATGAACAGAACTGAGCAGACGTTTCACCAATGAAGATATACAGATAGCAACTAAGCACATGCAAAGCTATCTAGCATCATTACCTAGTAGGATATACAAATTAAAACCACACTGAAACACTATCACATAGTAACGGGATGACTAATAAACAGTGGGAGTACAAAGGCTGAAAAGGATGGAGAAAAAACTGGATCTCTTACACATGGCTGATGGGACTGTAAAATGGTACGTCCACTGTAAAAAACAGCTTGTAGTTTCTTAAAGAAAAACTGGGCTTATCATATGACCCAGTAATTATACTCTTGGGCATTTATTCCAAAGAAAACCAAAACTATGTTTTGTATTGTAACTTGTACACAAATGTTCCTACAAGCTTGATTTGTAATAGCCAAAACTATAAAGCATTCAAACGTCCCTCAAAGGTGAATGGTTAAACAAACTATGGTACATTCATATCATAAACCACTATGTTAAATGGTATAATAATTCCTATGGGTATTATGAAAATTAAAGGTACTTATTAAAGTATGTTATACATAGTAAATGCATAATATATTGCAGGTCCAACTTTCTATCCAAACCAGGTTGCTGTATAGACACATGTCCTCAACTTGCTTTAGCTTGGAGCAAATTAAGTGAGAACTTCTGAGTGACAATCAAAGAGAAGAGTAATCCATTTGTAACATAAGGAAGTCCAAATGATCCTAGCTTCAGGCTAAATGGTATGGGAAAATAGCCTGGGGGAATGGAGAGGGCTATTTCCTTAGTGACAGAAGAGATGTCAACACATTGACTAGAATAATGGGCAGATATTTTTAAAGATTTTTTATCAATATTCTATTACAGTTGTACCAGTTTTTTCCCCCTTGCCCTCCTCCGCCCATCCCACCCCCAACTCCCACAGTCAATTCCCACACTGTTGTCCATGTCTGTGGGTCATTCATACATGCTCTTTAACTAGTCCCTTCCTTCTCTCTAAGACTATCAAGCTCCCCCCTCCACTCTGGTCACTGTCAATCTGTTCAATGTTTCCATACTTGTAGTTCTATTTTGTTTGTCAGCAGATGCTTATAGACACAAAAATTGTAACATCACCATTTAGCTTGAGTCCTGCTCAGAGATACAGTAAAAACTGAGAAAGCCCACATACTTCCTCCTTCATCAATTTCTTTTAACTCTTGTTCTTTCCTTTCACCTTTAATTGAAAAAAAAAATAGATAGTTAAAACTTTTCGATGTTTTTTCTCTACACTTGAAAGAAAATCTTGGTTTCCTTCCATGGTCTATGATCAGCATCTTCTAACTCTGACTACCTTTCCTAATCAAACACCTTCCAGCTTCTAGACTCTAGCCATAACCATCTCATCTCAACTGCTCCAACTGATCTGAGAATCCTGATCTGAGCCTTTGCACTTACTGCTCTCTGAGCCTGGGACGCTCTATACAACCTTAACCCCAGTGTGACCCCACATTCTCACCAAACAGGCTTCTTCTCATCCTATGGGTCTTAGTTAAAATATTAATACCTCACAAAGAACTCCAAGACCAGCTATCTAAGTAGCTTTTCTCCTAGACCCACTCTGTAATTTTTTTTTCTGTTTCTGGACCTTCTTTGCCTCATACATCACAAGTCACAAATATGCATATTACATATGTCTATGGAGAAATAATTATCAAAAATACATAACACATACATATGTATGCATAGTTCCTCTTGGTTCTTATTTATATCTCCACTAGACTGCAAGATATGTAGGACAGAGTCACAGCTGGTTGTGTGACCTCCATGTGTTAAGTCCCTTAAGAGAGTACCAAGAGCACAGTGACTGCTCAATAAAAGTCACATTATTCTGACTGATCAGCAGCCTTTGAATGGACAGTTATTGCACATAACATAGGCTGAAAGCTGTGGGATTTTTCTTTTTCTTTTTTTATTCTTATTTATTTATTTATTCAACAGCATTACACCTGGCATCTGTGTTGATCCTGGGAATATAATGATAAATAAATGCATGATCCCTGGCCCCATGGAGTGTGCATTACAGCTGGGGAGAAAGCCAGTTAAACACCCAATAACTGTAATGTAAATTTTATAATAGGGACTGTATTAGGAACTCAGAGAGGAGAGAGCTTAAGAATGGTCTGATGTGGAGCCCGGCTCGTGGGGTCTGCAACATTGTGGATGGGGAAGACATTCACATGGACTACCCAATCCTGTGGAGGAAAAGGGCAAGTGGCTCCGCTCTCAAGGGGAACAAAAAGTCTCGTCCTCCGTTGCCATGACAGACCTTTATTTCTCTTTCTGGTCACATTACAAGAAGGTCCTCATTTACTAAGCACAGGTTGGCTTTTGGTGGTTACCTTTTGCAGAAAACAATGGAGCCAATACCGCTAATCACATCACAGAAGAGGGATATTTGCAAATGAAAGGAGAAGAGTAGTTGGACCAGTTACACTTGTCCTTGGAAGGTTTACCATGGATTTCAGGAAGTTACAGTAAGCACTTGCTGCCTCAATTCAGGGTGAGGGAGTTCTTAGCAAAAAGCAAGTCTCAAGCAACTTAGGCACATTGCAGGCCTGATTCCCTACAGGAGAACCTATCCGTGGGTGTGGGTCCTGTGCATCTCTGAGTGGGAGCTGGGCCCACGCCACGCAGAACGGTCTCCTACAATGGTCTTCACTCTACCTTGTGCAGTTCTTGATGTTAGTACCCACTGGGAAGAAATGAATTAGTACTGACTTTTCAAGAAATTTAAACTGGAAAAACCAGCTGAGAGATCACTGTGATTGAGGCAGTGAGTCAAAAAGATTGCTTATCTATCATGACATCAAAGAGCTTGTTCTGCATGTCATTCTGATTTACCACATTGGCTTGAGGTGATGATCTGTCTGACAAGTAATATTAACCCCACAAGAGTAGGACTCTGTCTTATTCAGTGAGGTATCCTCAGTGCCAGGGACTGAGCTAAGCCCACAGGATGTGCTCCATAAATATTTTACAGATCAGAAAACTCAAGCATAGAGAGATGAGGTTTTTTTCCAAGGTCACATGGCAAGCAGATGGTAAATCTCATCCTAATTCTACCAATTCTATCACTCCTGAAAAAAATTTTGTTTCCATTGTTTAAAGGTACAGGATCAAACTCTCCCATATCCCACTCTCAGTAGGGGACAAATGGCCCAAGAACAGGGCCAGGTTGACATATACTTTCTAACCCCATTCCCTTCAGTTTCCATGGAGGATATAATCCCATGTCTGGAGAAAGATTACTTCTGATTTAGGCTATATCATTGTGTATGTCTTCTCCCACAGCTCTCGGGAAGGGCTCAGATCTGGAAAAAGCTATTGCCATCACTGCCCTGATTTTCAGAAATTCTTCTGACCCTGATGGTAAACTTGAAAAAGCTACTGCCAAAAATCTGCTACAAACCCAATTTAGGAATTTCACACAGGTGAGAAAAATAACAAGCACCACACCATAAATGGCTGGTCCAAAGAGCCTATAGCTCCAGCTCAAGGACCCACCATGTTGATTCATTCACCAAACATTTATTGAACACCTACCATATGTCATGAGGTGAATTGAGCACTGAGCTTAATACAGGGAAAAGCTAACAATCCAGCAGTCTAGAGAGATATTCTAAAAAGTAATTAGAAAAAGAATGATGAAATAGTAAGTATGCATGAAAGAATAAGACAGAGGTACTATCTTGGTGTGGGTGGTCAAAGAAGGGTTCCTAGAAAATTAAGGTATAGCTGAGATCTAAAGAATGAGCAAGAGTTACAAGTCAAGGTGGTGGGGTGAGGATGATAGCATTCTAAGGTGTGGAAATAGCAGATGAAATGCCATAAAGCATGTCAGAGACCTATGAGAGCCAGTAAGTCATTGGTGAGAAAGGGGAAGAAAGTAGGAAGCAGTATGCAATGAGGTTGGGGAGGTGGAGAAAAGCCAAATGTTACACAGGCATAACCTGAGGGCAGAACGAAGCCAGAAATGGTTTCTAAGTCCAGTAAGAATAAATTACATCAACTGCAGATCAGACTGGGGTAGGGGTGGGGGTGAGACATGAAAGAACAGAGTGACTATGGGGAATCAATCCAAAGGGAAGCTGATATGATGTTTTGGACTAGGGTGGTGAATATGAGAAACATTTGGCAGGTGGAATGAACAGAATTTGATCATTGATTGGCTGTGAGGTGAAAGGACAGGAGCAGAAAATTATGATATTTCAGTTTGACTTTGGGAAAAAAATGGGTGATAGTCCCATTCCCAGAGAAGAGAAAGACTGAAGAATCAGAATATTTGAAGTAAGGTAAGGGTGGGGAGGAGACAATGAATTCCATTAGAATGTGTCAGTTTTAAGATACATAGCATTCAACTCTCTTGGAGGGATTGGGAGTCCTCCTTTGGCCTTCACTGGTAGATGTGATCTCATGAGGAGAATGAGCCTAGAGAAGCAATAATGGGCAAAGACTGTAGAGGAATGTATCATCATTCCTAACATGCCTCAATCCTTGCTGTGATGGGGTGTTTTGCAGCTAGCACATGAGTGAGGATTTGGGATTGAGCTAAATGCAAACATAACTCAGTATAACAGCAAATCAAGTGACCTTAACATTTTCAATTTGGAAGATATTTCACAAGCTGTGGTTGAAAACTGAAAAGCCTCTCCATTTATGTACTATTTATATGTTTTCCTTCAATTCATTTATGAGGGCTATGCACTTGGATTTGATTTGTGTTCAAACTAAATGCTCAACAATCTTCCAAAGCACATATTTTTCTTTAGCATACTTTATTCCATATTTCTGGATAATCTAATTGTTCAGTGGAACACATGCTGTATAATTCCCAAAGAGATTATGTTCTGAAAATCTGAAACCATAACACTATCTGCATTTGTAGAGAGGCAGGATGACTTAACAGTTAAAAGTGGGTTAAGTAGCCAAGGCTATGTCTGGCTCCAAACCAGTAGCTGCCTAGCTTGTGACTTAAATCTTGCTGAGTATCTGATACTGTACCTGTAGAATAGGGATAATGATAATACATATTCAATACAGCTACTGCAAAGATTCAATGAGATAGCCCACAAAAAGATTTAACACAGTGTTCATCTAGTAGAACTGGTAGCAACTTGATATGTTACATTAGTTAATAATACGTTTATTATAGCTAATTATCTATAAAACCCAGGTGGCACAATAAATTAGGTTCATACCTTTTCTTTATTTTTACAGGGATGAGAAACCAACCCAAAATACAAAGACCTTCTTTCTAAACTTGACGAGCATACAGAAAATAAGTTTTATTTTGAGGATTTCATGATCTTACTGTTAAACATCACTGTAATGTCAGTTTTGCCACAAAATATATGGAATGTAAAAATGATCAAATAAACAGCTTTAACTATGCAGTTAGACAAAATAATGACCAAAGACATTGTTAAATAAATAAAGATTGTCTCCTTTTTTTTTTCAATTAATTGATATCCTGACATGGATCTGGGATAGCATGGCTGGTTCTGATTGCTAATACTCAGACCTAATATAACTCCAAACTCCACACATACTCTTCAGGAATTTCTGAATAATATGATCTCTTGCTGTTTCACAACATGAAAGATTTACACCATTGAATATCACATTACTCTTGCTGAGTTGATAGTGACAGAGCACTTTCCTTATCATCAGTGAATCACTCATCATTTGTTCATTAAGCAACATTTACTGAGCATCTGCTCCATGGAACTGCTGAGGATGCAGTAATGAACCAGCAGACCATCTTTGCCCTCACACATGTCTGGGGAAGTGTAAAATTGAGGATTAACACTGATCAATGTATTCATCAATTGCATATGCAGTGCAATTACAATTGTGATAAGGGCTACAGGATACTAAAAGTGATGTTTCCACCTGACCTGGTCTCAAAAGTCAAAGAAACTTTACTGACAATCTGCAAAAGACAAAATTATGGGGGGGGTGGGACAGAACAGATCAGTAATTGCCAGTGCTGTGAGTGGTCAGCAGAGTTTTCCACATGAGAGAACTTTTAGGGCATGATGGAAATGTTTTGTATCTTATTGTGGTGGTAGTTTCATGACTACATTCATTTGTCAAACTCTTAAAACTGTACTCTAAATATGGTGAATTTTATTGTATGTGAATTATTCTTAAATAAACATGATTTAAAACCAAAATAACAACAATAATATCCTTGTAATCTGTGACCATGGTTTAATCAACAACTCCCTGAGATTATGATCTAAAAGTAGCCATGTCTTAAGGACCCTCATCCCCTATGGTCATGAATGTATCAATGAGTTTAAATTATATCTACATATGAATTTACATATACACAGAGGTCAACACCTGAGCATTTGAGACTGACCTTCATGAAAACTTGTACTTATTTTAAAATTATTGTAACTTCCAAAGTTTGGTCCCTCACCTCCTCTTTTCTCCTTGCCTGACACTGTAAGCCTCACAAGAATGCATTAAGAAAACTCTTTCAGAAATCAAGGAAGACACAAACAAATGGAAACATATACCATGTTCATGGATTGGGAGAATTAATATCATTAAAATGTCCATACTACCCAAAGCAATCTACACATTCAACGTGATACCTATTAAAATACCAATGGCTTATTTCACAGACATAGAACAAACACTTCAAAAATTTATATGGAACCAAAAACGACCCCCGAATATCTACTGCAATATTGAAAAAGAAGAGTAAAGTAGGAGGGATCACAACACCTGACACTAAACTATACTACAAGGCCACAGTAATCAAAACAGCCTGGTACTAGCATAAGAACAGGCACATGGACCAATGGAACAGAACAGAGAGCCCAGAAATAAACCCAACTCTCTACAGTCAATTGATATTTGATAAAGGAGGCAGCGACATAAAATGGAGTAAAAATAGCCTCTTCAACAAATGGTGCTAGGAGAACTGGACAGCAACATGCAAAAAAATGAAACTAGAACACCAACTTACACCTTACACAAAAATAAACTCAAGATGGATAAGACTTAAATATAAATCATGATACCATTAAAGTACTAGAGGAGAACATAGGCAGGAAAATCTCAGATATATTACGCAAAAACTTTTTTACTGACATGTCCCCTAAAGCAAGAGAAATAAAGGAAAGAATAAACAAATGGGACCTCATCAAAATAAAAAGCTTCTGCACTGCTAAAGAAAACAGTTCCAAAATAAAAAGAGAATCAACTGTATGGGAAAACATATTTGCCAATGATACCTCAGATAAAGGCTTAATCTCCAAAATAAGATCGGAAGAGC
>PVIA01015391.1:0-22961 GCA_004024845.1 Tonatia bakeri
ATCAAAACAGCAACACTTCAGTTTTTCAGATGACATACAATCCACTGAGACACCAGTCAGGTCTCTTTTAGTCTCACACAAACCCTTATCCTATGGAACTAAAGACATATCTTTTTTTTTAACGATTTTATTTATTTATTTTTAGAGAGGGAAGGGAGGGAGGGAGAGAGAGAGAGAGAGAGAGAGAGAGAGAGAGAGAGAGAGAGAGAGAGAGACATCAATGTGCGGTTGCTGGGGGACATGGCCTGCAACCTAGGCATGTGCCCTGACTGGTAGTCAAACCTGCGATGCCTGGTTCGCAGCCCAAGCTCAATCCACTGAGCTACACCCGCCAGGGTGGAACTAAAGACATATCCTAATCAGAAAGTAACCAACAGTACTAAATGTACTTCCAAGAAAAAAGTTTCTACAGATAGTTAAAACACCAGAAAAATACCACCAAAGTCCAAAAGGCCTTCCACCTCTTAGGGTCCACTTAATCTCCCTATCAAAGTCCTACCTTTAATCTAGCGAATGAAAGGAGAATGGGAAAAGCAAACAGAACTGGGTTTCTCAGCTGTTCTTGCATTTTAAATGTGAAGGGCACTGTATGGGTCTATGAACATGTGGTGAGAATGTAGGTAAAGTGGTGAAAAGAGCCTGGTCTGGCAGTAAGGAGACCTGCGTTCTGTTCTGTATTCCATTCTTTTATAGCCATTTGACCTTGGAGAAAGCTCCCTGGCAACCTCCCTGGCCCCAGTGTCCTCATCTATAATATACATGGATTGAATCAACATATGAACTCCAAGTGCCCTCTGATATTCAGGACTACTTGATTCTAGATTAGAACAATGAAATATACAGAAAGACTGATGGTTACAAAATGACAAATCTGCTAGATAACAAATGCAAATACTATGTGCAACTGTTTACTAGATAACTGGAGCCACATTCACCGCAAGGCTATCAACCTAGGTTGTGACCTTAGATATGCATTTTTCTGCTCTGCATTTATCTCCTCTGCTGGATCACAGCTTCCTAGCTAGTAAGAAATTAATAACATAAGGCTTACAATTCTCCCACAGGAAATAGAAAATGTTCCCCTGCAGCTTTTACAGGGAAGTAGGTAGAAAAATCTTGTTATAGTACTGCCAGGCAGGGGTGAGGTAGCAAGGTAGGGAAAACTGGCAGCAGAAAGGGCCCCTCACTATAATGAGTGGAAAAGCAAAGGTAACTCACCTGCCTTAATGGGAGTGCTTAACTTAGCTAATTTCCTGGAGATCCAAGATGTCCCATGAATACAAAATAAAAATAGTTAGCACCAGGCTATTACAGTTAATAGTTCCAAATTAACAGTTTCAAGTTGCATCATCGCTCCATCGAAACCAAAACCGACAGGGTCCTGGCTTTCTTGGGACAGTGCATATTTTAGGAATTTGCAACTGAATACATGGATGGTGAAAATATAGGAAAAGGGCCAATTTACTTACAGAAGGGGCACAGGACACATTGTCTAGCTCTAGGCAGTATGACATAGTATTTACAAAAACAGGTCACAGAGTCCAGCCATCTGGGATTTGAAGCCTCAGATTGCAAATAGGATTCAGACCCCTCCCTTCCAGCTGGGTGACCTCAAGGAAAATATTTACCCTCTTTGTACCTCAATTTTCTCATCTGTAAAATTGGTCGTGTCAATAGTATCTCTTCATAGGGTATTTATGGAGATTAAATGAGATAATGCAGATAAAGCATTAGAATAGTGTCTGGCACATAGTAAGTGTTCAATAAAATTAGGTGTCATTAATATAAGAGTATTCAGAGGATGCTTAAGATACAAGGTAAATGCACGCTACAGCAAAGTTTCACTAAAAACCCAGTTAAACAATCCAGGGACTCAAGGCTTAGGTGTGTGCCCCATAAGCACAGAACTGCACGCTAGAATCTGAGTGAAAATACTGCTTCCTTAATTTTTTTTATCTGGTCACTGACTTCCTCTGATTCACCCTTCTCACGTGACTATGTGCACAATGAAAGGGCTTGAAAGTTGGAGTCAGATAGTTGATGAGTCCTAACTCTGATACTTGCTGTTGTGACCTTGGGCAAATTAGCTAGCATTCCTCAGTTTCTCCACCTGTAAACTGGAAAAAACAAGTGGGAGGATAAAATAAGCTAGGCAGTGAAAGAGAAATACCATATGATCTCACCTACAAGTGGAACCTAATGAACAAAACAAACAAGCAAGCAAAATACAACCAGAGACACTGAAATAAAGAACACACTTTAGAGAGAGGAGGGGGGAGAGGATAATGGGGGGAAATAGGGGAAGGTCCATCAAGGACCCATCAACAAAGCCACAGGGGGTAGGTTTGAAGGTGGGAGGTGGGGATGGGTGGGGTGGATGGGCGTGGTGGTGTGAAAATGGAGACAACAGTACTTGAACAACAATTAAAAAATGTGAGGATGAAAGTGATAAGAGAAACCTAGTGCATAATGGGCATTTTATAATAATATTTTTCATAATGGGATAGAGGGTAAGAGGTTAGGGAAGATGCCTCAACTACATTTTAATGAATGTTTGTTTATACACAATTCTTATTACCCTGTCATCAAGACAGCCTTGTAAAGCAGTTGCCTTGTCACAGGTGGGATTTATTATGTCCCAAATACAGTGCTGTTTGCCTTTAGTGTGCTAGGACCTGTAATTATGTATTACTTTCTCAGGGCACACAGAATCTCGACATTCAAATTTTGAGGCATGAGAATTTCTTATAGCTCAGAAAAAGAAAAAAAAACTTTTCTTTGTTTTAAACTTTAGTGTATTTAAGTTACCCCAAAGCAGCAGTGAAAAAGAGTGACATGCAGCAATATGTATGAAACTCACAGACACAATGTTGAATGAGGGAAAAAAACTCAGACACTAAAAGAATACACACTGTATGATTCCACTTACATAACATTTAGGAAAAGGCAAGACCACTCTATGAACTGACAGCAAAATTGTGATCCTCTTTTTTGGGATACTGCATGAGAGAGAGAATGAGGAAGGCTTCAGGGATTTTGGAAATGTTCTAAACCTTGATCTGGCTTGTAATGCAGGTGAGCACATGTCTCAAAATTATATCAAGCTGTACGCTTAAGATTCATGCACTTTACTGCATGTGTGTTACACCTCATTAAAAAATGTCCTGGGAAGACGCTGCCGTTACTATTTCCCTTTAATTTATTAGTGGTGGGAATGAGGAAGAGTAGGGTAGTGTGGGGGATCTTATGTTTCTGGTTGTAGACCAAAGCCTTCATTTGGATAATTACTTTCAATTTAGCAGAAAATACCTGATGCAGCAACAAGAGTGTAATTCAGCTCCCCGCTTTCCCACAGCACTCTATGAAATGAAGGCCCAGCAGGGGTATATATGTATTTCTTTTCTTCATATATAAAGGGCTTATAAATAGCAATACCAACCTCAGTGCTAGGCATTTCCTGTAGAATTAATAGCCAGCTGGGGTTAATGGTCCTTGATTTGACTTTGGACCATCAACTCTTCTTACTGCTCATTAATTCCCAGAAAGTACTCTGTGACTTGATGGTTATTGCTTAAATACATTAAAATCAAGTTAAGGGTCTGACTTAATGTTTAGCTGTGATAATGTAAAACACAAGGAAGTGCTCCCAGCAGAGACACATTCACTGTTATATGTTTTCATTTAACTAATTGTCTAATTTTCTTCTACATTTTTGAATAGCACAATGGAATGATGTACGTGCAAATTTTTGCAGATGTTGTTTCGTGTGTGTGTGTGTGTGTGTGTGTGTGTTTAATACTCATAACTAATCAAATAGGACCTGCATAGAAACCTCAGTAAATCACTATACTATGGGTTCATCATTTCAGAGAAAGTTTTCTATTTGGATAGAAGTGTTACATGAGAAAATAGTTTATTAAAATGTAAGTTAAGTACCCATTCTGCATAAATTTAGCATTCATTCACAAAAGCAAGAGTTTGTGGTTGGGGTGGGCCCAAGGGAAGTCTGGAACATGGGGAGCAGCCCTTTAAAATAGTATTTTCTATGTGCCTCTTTGGAGGATAGAAAAAACCCTTCTTAGAGCTTTCTGTTTACTGCTGCCCTAGTAGCTAAGAATCATCTTAAGGCAATTTGAAGCAGTTCTTAGAATACAAAAGCATACACATTTCTAATTTTCAAAATCCTGTCCTTAATTCAATAAAATGAGTATTTGTTGTAAACCTTGCAAGAAGTAAACTGCCTTTGTGCAAGGCAGGGCAGGGGAGAGATTGTTAACTATGAAGCCCGTGCCTTTGGTAGCTCACCATCAAGGGAGACAGACAGATGGAGAGATCCAGACCAGAATATAGGGCAGAATATGTTCATTTCTATAATCAAGGGAAATAGCACATACTTTAAGAAAACAATTTATTTGAACAGAGCAAGATTCATAAAGAGCACCCACATTATGAGAAGTCTAAGCCTTGGAGTATTTCTCAATTTCTTCTATGAATCAGGTTCCAAAGAATGGATGTGACTTGATGTGCAAGGCTCACAAGTAAAGGATACCTTGCTGGAAAATATTTTGAGGGCTAATTGAGTCCCTCAAAATTTATCTGAATGACTGGGGTTGTGGAGTGAGTTGTCAAAAATTCAAATTCGCTAACCCTACTCAAGAAATTAAATTGGAATATCTGGGGGTGGGGCCCAGGCACCTTGTTTTAAACAAGATCCCCTGGTGATTTTATAGTTCAGTGAAGTGTGAAATCACTGGGGTCTTTCAAATCTACAAAAATTGTTTTTCCCTATACCAATTAAGAAAAATGAAAAATCACAAACCACATAATCACTACCAACACAACACCTTGTCTTGGGATTAGCTATATCCTTATCTGCCAAAATTTCCCCAATAACTTTCCAAATGGTTGTATAATTTGTGGTTTGTGTTTAGCTCCTTAAAGGCAAGGAGTATTTCTAATTACTCATAACTTCCTATGGCCCATACAGTGTGTGGCAAACCAGTGATATGTTCAATAGATATTTGATAAATGGAATCAAATATCAAATATTTGATGAGTTAATGCACAAAATTTCATATTTTAACAGCTAGCACCCTTCTTTTAAAGTTTCCCCATGATCAAAACACTCATTCAAAATATACATTAACCTCAAAATGGACTGATTTCTATAAGATTGAGAATTACTGGGAAATGTACGCATGTACAAGATCTCTGGTTTGAATGCCATACCTGGTAGACGTAAAACCTGGCAACTTTACACATAGGATGCAAGAGATTAACATGCAACATGTATATCAGCAAAATTGAATACAATTGTCTGTGCAATTAGGAAGAATAAAACTGGGGTTTACGTTAAAGTGAAATGTGTCTACATGGACAATTAAAAGTGAAATCATATTATTCTGTTTCTCCCTCTCCTTCTCTTTCTTCTCCCCTTCCTCCTCCTCCTCCTTCTTCTCTTCTCCTCCTTCCTCTTCTCCTCCCCCTCCTCCCCTCCTCCTCCCCCCTCCTCCTTCTTCTCCTTCCTCTCCTTCTTCCTCCTCTCCTTCTCCTCTTCCTCCTCCTCCTCCTTCTTCTTTTTCCTCTTCCTCTTCTTCTCTTCCTTCTCCTACTCCTCCTTCTCCTTGTTCTTCTTCTCTTCCTTCTCCGTCTTCTTCTTTGACTGGGGATCAAACTCTCAATCTTTTGGTATACAGCCAACACCCCAACCAACTAAGCCACCCAGACAGGGCCACTTCTATTTTCTATGGGTAAATATTTCTCTGGCAAATATTTCACTTGATGTGGGTCTTCCCCATTTATAGTACACCTTAAGGAGCTTATACTCCTCACCACCAGACTGAGGTGTGCCCCTTTGGCAAAATAAAAGGATTTTAATAGTCATTTAGGGAAACACAGAAGCAAGGTAAAAGCTAAGTGAAAAAGAATTTTTAAATAATTTAAAATATTAAGTTTTTGTTTATTTATGTACTTCATTTTCTTAAATATTCAGGAGTTAACTGCCAACATATACTGTGGTCAGTTTACCATGAAAACCTGGAGACACATTTATACCAAGAAGAAAAAGTGCCATTTAACTGGTATAATTGACTCTTCCCCATTTCCCAAGTGGTTTTTTTTTTTTTCCCCAGCTGGCCAAGTTATTTTCATCACATTCTTTTTTATCTTAAGTTCACATAACCCCTAAAACCTGAATCTAGGGCGAAAGAGAAGAGAGCAGACCATCGATTCATTGATGTCTCACTGTTGGTTTTGATTTTAGAAGGTCAATGCCCTGTGGGCCAAATTTGTTCAAAGGACAAACACACAATAATGAGATAGTGCTTCCTCTTTTTAAAAAATCCAACCGCCACTATTTTAATACAGCTAAGTAACAGTGGGAAATTGTAATGTATATTTTTAAAAGTAAGTCTCTGTGTAGTTTAGAGTCATTCTATAATTATGTTTCAAATAAATGATGACCTTTAAAAATATATAATAATATTGTTGATACTTTGGATAAATGGCTCCTGTTTCATTTTTAATATGTCATTAACTTACCATTACTAAAAATTTAATCACGCTTTAACAAAGTTCCAAATGGAAATGAAATAATATTAGTAGTTTACAATAGAGCAATGCATTTCTGTTATGCTAATTTAATAGAGCATTTATATCATGAAAATTCTTTTGAATATAAAATTGTAATCTGGTTCTACTGGCAAAGAAATGAGAAAAATCCAAATAGCAGATTTGTGGTAAGGTAATAAATGTGAAAACTAGTGTGTTTTTTCCTGTAGACAGGGCAGTACCTTGAGGAAAAAGTTTAAAAATGTGTTTTTGGAAAGAAGAGGGAACTAAAGGAAGTTTGTGTGTGTGTTTGTGTGTGTGTGTCTTTAAAATAAAAACAATTCCTAATAGCTTAAACTTATTCCTCAGTGTTCAGAATATTTAATTATAAAAAGAATCACTCAGAGCTATTAATTTATTGATTAGCTAAATTCATTCTGATACCACTCTTTACAAGTACATAATGCTTCGAGGTTTTATAGTGTACAAAAGATGTCACCTACAGCTCTCACCAATAACAGTTGTATATGTTGCTATAGATATCATCAGGCAGATGATGCTGTGTCTCTATTTTCAGTGTTGGTTAACAACCAACTTTATAAGTGTGTGGACATCTGAATGTATTCTGGATCTCATATGTTTTCCAAAGCTCCCTACCTGCTGTATGATCTCTTGTAACCTTTTAGTATTCATGCTGATTATTTAGTTGTCAAATTTCACTTGGGAAATGGGGAAGTTATTTTTGTCTCCTTAAGGTGTTCCTTGAAACCATTTTATCACTTGATTTATGACAAGAAGTAGACCACCAGTACACTTATCACAGAAGTTCTCAATCCTGGAAAGCTTCAAGCATCATCAACTCCCAGAAGTTGTGTATTCAGTTTGAATATCTGTGCCCTATGCTAGGGAAAGGATTCCTAGCTTTGGTCAGAGCCTAGATTAGAAAAACAAAAGGTTTCCAGATCCATTGCAAGATGGAGCCAATTATAGGGCCAAAGGCAGGGTGGGGAAAAAGGATAAACTATGAGGGGGAAAAGAAGTGGGAAGGACAAGAGAAAAACAAGAAAGGAAAGGTAGAAGAAAGAAGAGGCAAAAGAAAGAGTTGAAGAAGAGAGGACAAGAAGTGAAGAGCAAAGGAAAATAAAGGTGAATCAGAGAGAACAGAGAAGAGGGGAAGAAAGAAAAGGAAAAGAAGGCTTAACACACATGTTTCCCTGGGACTCAGGACACCAAGAAATTTCACCTTCCTGCAGCCAGGTGCCTCTAAACAAGTCCAGCTTTTGTCTGGCTATGGCACACAGTCCTTATTCTTTCTTGTTTCAACCCGTGACTATTGATTCAAGCATGGGTTTTTACTTGGCCAAAGGTCCCATAACAATTAGTTGAATGGTACTTCCAAAAGTGCATCAGAAAGATGAGGATTATTGTGCCTCACATTTGGGTACAATCAAATAAGCTAAGCTAAATGAACAGTCTTGAGCAGCAACTTGGGCTCTAATGAACCTGGAAAATTCTACTGACACAGACCTAGTGAGAAAAAAAAAAACTGCTGTCTAGAGTGAAAAACACATAGGTAAAGAAAGGCAGGTTCTTTACAGGTATCAAAGCCTTCAGGTTCTCAAAAAACTCATTTATTTTAAAAATTAAGTCAGGAAAAAAGTATAGATGACCTGAGTTTACACTGAAAAAATGTTTAAAATCTTTGGGTTAAAGGAATAGACTTTTGGAACAGAACTTGAAAAACCAAGAGATTGGATGATTTAAGATCAAGTACAGAAATTCCCAACAGTCCTTGAAGTGGCATAGTGGAGACTACTCCAAAAAGAACCTCCTTTTCAGAGGTTTACCTTTGCACCCAGAAACACCTTTGCTGGAATACAAATCTTGTCTCAGAAAAACACCCAGGAACCCAGTGAAACTGTTTGATATTATTTTCACATGAGACTAAATTAACATTAATTTGTAAAACAAAACAAAACAGGCAAACAAACAAGCAAAAACAAAGTAACAACCAGGAGTGTTTATTAAAATTACAATGAAATCTGACTCCAAATGGAACCCAAAGAAATTCAGGAATTTCAGTTACTAAAATTCATCATGCTTGTGGCTATTGGTTAGCCTTGTGTAGAATAAAGCATAAGACATCTGAATACTGTCTTTCTGCATAAATGGAAAAAACCCCAACCAATATGTAATTTAAGTATTGACAGGAAAGACCCTCCTGGTGACTGACCACGGTAACTTTCCAGGAGTAAACACAGACTGAGGGAGCAGAGTTGGAAGCTCGGAGGGAAGAGGGCCAACCAACTAGTGGTATATCAAGAAATCAATCCCAAGTTTGGGGCAAATACTTTATTAAAATTTACAATATTTCTTAATGAACCGGAGTTTGCCAGATTGTATTAGATGACTCTCTCCTTTTTTTCTATCTGTCCTTTCTTTTACTGTTCTGATGAGTCTAAAAAGTCATGGGTCTTCCTACCTAAAAAAGATAGATATACTTCAAATAAACAACCTAAACTTATATCTACAAGAATTGGAGGAACAACAACAAACAAAGCTCAGAGCAAGTAGAAGGAAGGAAATAGCCAACACCAGAGCAGAAATAAACGACACAGAAACTAAAAGAACAATTCAAAGGATCCATAAATCCAGGAGCTAGTTCTTTGAAAAAATAAAGAAAATTGACAAGACTTTAAGCAGACTCATCAAGAAGAAAAAAAAGAGAGAGGAACCAAATAAACACAATCAGAAATGAAACAGGAAAGATTACAACTGATACCACACAAATATAAAGGATTGTAAGAAATTACTACAAACAACTACATGCCAAGGAATTTGAAAACCTGGGTGAAATGGAAAAATTCCTAGAAATATATAATCTTCTAAAACTGAATGAAGAAGAAGCAGAAAGCCTGAACAGACTGATAACAGCTGGTAAAATCAAAGCAGTAATCAAAAAACTCCTGGCACACAAAAGCCCTGGACCAGTTGGTTTCACAGGAAAATGTAATAAAATATTTTTTACAAAGATCTAACCCCTCTCTTTCACAGATTATTCCAAAAAATCCAGGAAGAGGGAAGACTCCCAAACTCTTTTTATGAAGCTAGCATCATCCTAATCCCCAAATCAGATAAAGACACAAAAAGAAAGAAAACTACAGGCCAATATTATTGATGAACATAGATGCTAAAATCCTAAACAAAGTACTGGCAAACTGCATCCACCAATACATTAAAAAGATTATACACCATGATCAAGTGGGATTCATCCCAGGAATGTAAGGATAGTACAATATTCACGAATCAATAAATATAATACACCACATAAACAAAAGGAAAGACAAAACTCATGTGATCACATCAATAGATTCAGAAAAAGCATTTGATAAGTTACAGCAACCATTTATGATAAAAACACTCAGCAAAGTGAGAGTAGAGGGAGCATACCTTGTATAATAAAGGCCATATATGAGAAACATACAGCCAACATCACATACTCAATGGGCAAAAACTAAAAACTTTCCCACTAAGATCAGGAACAAGACAAGGATATTTGCTTTCACTACTTCTATTCAACATAATATTGGAAGTTCCAGCCACAGCAATCAGACAAGAAAAATAAATAAAAGTTATCCAAATTGGAAAGGAGGAAACAAAACTGTCATTGTTTGCCGATGACATGCATGATAGTGTACATAAAAAATCCTATAGACGCCACCAAAAAACTACTCAACTTAATAGGTGAATTTGGCAAAACAGCAAGATACAAAGTCAATATACAGAAATAGAAGGCATTTTTGTATATCAACAATGAAATATCAGAAACAGAAATCAGAAAAAAGTCCCATTTGCTATAGCAACAAAAAAAATAAATTACCTAGGAATAAACCTAACCAAGGAGGTAAAAGACCTGTACTCAGAAAACTACGCAACACTGAAGAAAGAAATTAAGGAAGACACAAATAAATGGAAGCATATACCATGTTCATGGATTAGAAAATTAACATTATCAAAATGTCCATACTACCCAAAACAATTTATACATTCAATGCACTCTCTATTAAAATGCCAATGACATATTTCACAGATATAAAACAAACATTTCAAAAATTTATATGGAACCATAAATGATCCCGAATAAGCTAAGCAATTTAGAAAAAGAAGAACAAATTAGGAGGGGTCACAGTACCTGATATCAAACTGTATTATAAGGTCACAGTAATCAAAAGTCTGATACTGGCAAAAGAACAGACACATTGATCAATAGGACACAATAGAGAGCCTAAGCCCTGGCTGGTGTAGCTCAGTGAATTGAGCATGGACCTGTGAACCAAAGGGTCGTAGGTTTGATTTCCAGTCAAAGCACATGCCTGAGCTGCAGGCCAGGTCCCCAGTAGGGGGTGCAGGAGAGGCAGACACACATTCATGTTTCTCTCCCTCTCTTTCTCCTTCCCTTCCCCTTTCTCCAAATATAAATAAATAAAATATTTAAAGAAAGAATAGACAGTCCAGAAATAAACCCAAGTCTCTATGATCAATTAATATTTGACAAAGTGGGCAGCAGCATAAAGTGGGGTCAAAAGAGCCTCTTCAACAAATGGTGTTGGGAGATCTGGACAGCTACAGGCAAAAAAGTGAAACTCGACCATCAACTTATATCACACACCAAAATAAACTCAAGATTGATAAAAGACTAAAATATAAGTTGTTACACCATCAATGTCCTAGAGGAGAACATAGGCAGGAAAAGCTCAGATATTCCACACAGCAATATTTTCACTGATATATCCCCCAGAGCAAGGGGCATAAAGGAACGAATAAACAAATGAGACATTATCAAAATAAAAATCTTCTGCATGGCTAAAGAAAACGGCATTAAAATGGAAAGGGAATGAACCATGTGGGAAAATATTTTCAAAATCATTTTTCAAATGATACCTTGAACAAGGGTTTGATCTCCAAAGTATATAAAGAGCTCAAATTACTCCATTCCAGGAAAACACACAACCCAATTAAAAAATGGGCAAAGGACCTGAACCAACACTTCTCCAAAGAGGACATACAGAGGACCCTGAGACATATGAAAGAATGCTCAGCATCACAAGCTATCAGAGAAATGCAAATTAAATCCACAATGAGATACCACTTCACACCAGTCAGAATGGCCATCATAAGCAAAACAACAAACAACAAGTGCTGGCGAGGTTGTGGAGAAAAGAGAACCCTAGTACACTCTTTGTGGGAAAGCAGACTGGTACTGTCACTGTGGAAAACAGTATGGAATTTCCTCAGAAAACTAAAAATTGAACTGACTTTTGACCCAGCAATTCTATTGCTGGGATTTTACCCTAAGAATCTTGAAACACCAGTTCAAAAGAAACTATGCACCCCAATGTTCGTTCACAGCAGCACAATTTACAATAGCCAAGTGCTGGAAGCAACCTAAGTGCCCATCAGTAAATGAGTGGATCAAAAAACTATGGTACCTTTTCACAATGGAATACCATGCAGCAGAAGGAACGAAGGAGCTCATACTCTTTGCAAAAGCATGGATGGATGTGGAGAACATTATGCTAAGTGAAATAAGCCAGGCAGTGAAAGACAAACAGCATATGATCTCACCTATAAGTAGAACCTAATCAACAAAAGAAACAAGTATCCAAAATATAACCAGAGACATTGAAATATAAAACAATCTGACAGTAACCAGTGGGGAGCAGGGAAGTGAATAACAGGGGAAACGGGAAGGATAGTCAAGGAATATGTTTAAAGGACACATGGGGAATGCCAAAGGGGGTAGGATTAAGCATATCAGGTGGGGATGGATAAGGCGGGGGGAAGTGGTGGGTGGAAAATGGAAACAACCATACTCGAATATTAAAAAAAACAAAAAAATAAAAATAATGGGTCCTGATCATAAATTCTCAAGGCTTTCCAGAGGGTGAACAGACAGAAGCAGAAATAAGGGATTTTTATCCATCTTCTGGATCATTACAACATTATTATTAAATAATAAAGAAGTACATACATATATACATACATAAAAATACTTCCATCATTCTAATTTATTCCTGAACTGACAGAAGGGTAGTTTAGAAATATTGGTTTCTGAGCAAGGGTTGGAAGCTCTCCCAGAATATCTCCTAGAAAGTGGGTACTACTTACTTCAGGGATAATCTTACTGATGTGGTTAATGTATAGAAACTTGATTCAGTCACAGGCTGCCCAGACATTTGGTCAAATATTATTCTGGGTATGTCTGTGAGTGTGTTTCTGGATGAGATTAACCTTTGAACCCACAGACTGATTTACTCCCTCCCTAATGTGGGTGGGCTTCATCTAATCAATTGAAGAACTGAATAAAACAAAAAAACTGAGTAGGAGGGAACTTGGCCTTCCTGACCACTTTAGCTCTGAAATCAGCCTTCTTCTTTCCTCACAGTGCAACTTACACCATTGGCTTTCCTGATTCTCAGGGCTTAAGACTCCAACTGCAACTATACCACCAGCTCTCATTGGTCTTTTAGCTTGCCAACTGCAGATCTTGGGAATTCTCAGTTTCCATAATTGTGTGAGCCAATTCTTAATGATAAATCAATTTCTTTCTCTCAGTCTCTTTCTATCTATATCTATATATAGTCTCCTATTGGTTGTGTTTCTCTGGAGAACCCTGACTAACACACCTACTTTGGAGCAACTGTGTTATGATACAGGAAAGAATAGGTGTGTGACCCATTGGAAGTTAACAAAATGTCTCAGTGCACAGACCATGGAGGATAATCATAAGGGGCACTGACCTGGTCCAGCCCTGGTCACAGCTGTAAACACAAAGCAGTGGGGGGTGGAGGAGGGGAAAAACCAATGTGTCCCATGACCTTCGAGTTACTGTTCTGTCTTGGAAAGTGGAAGGCACCTGATACTGGTGTTCCCCCAGCATTGTGTCAGTTATTTAGTAATCCTCATGTCTAGAGCACAACCCTTAGGAACAAATCCAGAACCAAGATGGACTCTGAAGTCTGAGGCTGTCTGCATGGTGGAGGCTGCAAGAATGGTCAAGATGCTAAGTTGAAAATTTCACCAGATATACTGTCTTACTAAGAATTCAGAGAAAAAACAGTAAGTGATGAAACAAAGAAGGAATGTGGTTAAGAGCTAACCTACTCTAAAAATCAGGGCTCTAAATGGAAAGTAAGAGATGGAGAGAAGACAAAATGCTCAAATACTGCTACTCTTGCCTCTATGATCCTTGGGCCCAGTTATTTTTGTTTCTGTTGGGACCAGAAGGTTGGTCCAAATAGAACTTGGACCTTCTTGGATAGATACCTCAGGGGCATTAGACATTAATTATCAGTTCTAATTTATAGGCATTATATCTCCATGATTTTGTGTTATTTTCACTCTTAGATGCATCAATGAAATTTTATATCAATTGGACAAATCTTCCCTGTTTACAGACAATCAGGGCCTATAATTCTTAACCATTGATTTTAAGATGAAAGCATTTTCCTCATCTAAATCCTTGTTAATTTCTTAGGTTAAAAAGGCATCTGTAAATTTTGTCTGATAAATCTTCCATTTATTCTCCTCTTCTCCTTCAATATGCCAATCAAGCTGTCAGCTTGCTTTTTCTGCAGATTCATAACTCTTCACCTTCAGTCTCATTAACTGATTTGCCTTTTGTTTTGCATGAAGAAAACTCATCTCAACACTTAAAACCCTAGGAGTTGCAATTCAGAACTTCCTCAGCTGTCTTTTGGAATTTCAGCTCCCACTGCTTGTTCTTTTTTCTGCCTTTCAGGTAGAAAATTTTCCATTTTCTTTTAACCACCTTTTGTTGACCCTATCTTGAAATATGAAGTAAGATTTACACTCATATTTTAGCTTTTATATGTGTCAACTTTTTAAAAAATAGTTTATTTTTATTGTATTTTTTCCATTAAAGTTCTTTCCTTTGGACCCTACTTGGATTTTGTGAAAACTGACATAAAACTCTTGATAATTTGCTTAGGAATTTTCTTCCTCTTCCCCATTATGGTAATAAACACTACCCCATTAATATTTTATACATTCACAATTGAAAATGTAATCTGTATCTTGGAGTACTATTGAACCCAGACTACCTTAAAGTAGGACTGGCAAATCAAAAGCAGAGTGAGTGCAAATCATTCTGTGAGAATTCATGTATGCAGGTGACCTTTGGTGTGATACTTGGTGAACTCAGTTTAAGTTAATGTAGCAATTTTATTACTAAAAACAAAACAAAACTATGATTCTAAACTTAAGACTGGGTTGTGGTTAAGAAGGCAATTTTAGAGTCAGATGGTCTAGTTCAGAATCTTGGAGTTACTATTAACTTACTGTATAATCTAGGGCCAGTTATTTCTCAGGGTTTCAATTTCTTATCTGTAAGACAGGAGAAAAGACAAATACCTCCCAGAGTTCTCTTGAAGATTAACTGAGATGAGGCATGTCAAATACTTAACATATTGCCAGAAAGATGGTACTCCCTTATAGAAAGGAAGCTAACTGAATTTGTGTTCTCCCTAAAGCAGATACTGAGACAAAATTTTGAGTTCAAGTACTTTATCTGGGAGATAGTCCCAGGAAACACTGGCAAGAGAGTGTGCAAGTAAAATAGGGAAGGAAAGGCAGCCAATAAATGGTGTAATATCAAGTATGTTATCACTTTGGACAACTGTGGCTCAGTCCCAACTGTGGACCTCTGGGAGACTGTCGAGCACACATCTCAGAACTGTACCCATGTCTCCTGTCAAGTGGGTAGAGAACCGGGTTTTTATAGGTGAATTGCTGATGACTGTGCCAAGAGTACTTCCTAGGAGGAGGGAAACACTGTCTCTGCCTTTATAGACCTTGCATTTAAATAGTACTAGATTGAAGATCTTGAAATTCTTATAGTATGCATTTAATAAAATTATCTGGATCCTGTGAGTGAGGCTGTGTCAATCAAGGAGCAGCCATGCCCATGCTGGTGGATACTGTGTCAGAGTAGGAGGACTAGACACTGGTGTAGAAAATTAGAGGTGTTCAAAAGGGCCAGTTTGTAGCCAAGTTGTCAACACTATATGTCAAATCTGTGGAGCAAGGCAAGCCAGAGTAGGAAATGAGGAAGACAAGGTGAGAGTAAGAAAGTGGGCCAAAACAGGTAGGTCAGCGCAGGTCCTTATACAGTAAGCTCTAAATAAGATTCACAGCAGGCCCGGCTGGCTTGAAAACTTGTGTTCTGTAAAAAATAATGTAAATCCATAGAACTTAGAGGAGTTCTCTTTTAGTCTACAGAAGAAATATGGGGGAAATACTTTTCTACGTAAGAACATAAATCTTCTAAATATGGGGAGCATGCCAGGTCTTTGGGAAACCCAACCTGCATTTCAAGGTTCAACTTAA
This sequence comes from Tonatia bakeri, assembly GCA_004024845.1. Taxonomy (NCBI): domain Eukaryota; kingdom Metazoa; phylum Chordata; class Mammalia; order Chiroptera; family Phyllostomidae; genus Tonatia; species Tonatia bakeri. The sequence continues at coordinate 15,958 of PVIA01015391.1, forward strand.
CTATTACTCCCTCAAGAAAACCTTCTGCAAATACCTATTGCTCCTTATACATTATCATGCCACCATATGAGTCTTTATTTGTGGCACTTATCTCCAAACCTTGATTATAATTGAATGATCAGCTCTGTCACTAGCTATTTGGTGGTCACCTTCCTGACACTTCTGTTATCACTAACTACTTTATCCCACAGCCTTGCACAGTGCAAGCTATAGTTGGTATTCATTAATTGTTTGTTGAGTGAAAGAGTAAGCTTTTCTGCGTGAAGATTACAAAATATCATGTATATTATACATAGTAGCCACAGAAATCCAAACAACCCCTCCTGGATGATTTTTCCAATGCTTATCTCAACAGTGCCTGCAACTTTATATAATACTTGGAACAGTCACAGATCCTTCTGTTGCCTGGCAGTGCACAGTTCCTTTCTCAGCAACATCTAGTGGGCAGCTTCCCAGGAAGTCCCCTTCACTGGTGAATGTTAAACTTTAAAAAATTCAAATTTGAGACAGTGACTGAGCCCTACCTGTCTTCCCAGGGATCTTGTGCAAGTCAGTTACCACCAGATTCTTGCCTCATGTGAGCCCTCATACTTCCACCACAATCCTTTTGGATAAACATTGGGTTTGGTATTTTCCTCTTCTTAACAGGTCTTCAGTCCCAGCTAAGAGTCTTAGTCATAACCCCAAGACATCTTCCCCTCTGTGTGGCATGGAGAAGCACTTGTATAACTGTTCTAGGGACATTTTGGGTCATCTGATGATTGCCAAGTTCCTTGTGCAAATTAAATTCTGATACTAATCCTGGGGAAACACTCATTTACTCCGAGTTGTCAAATAGAGGTTATAGAATCTCATGGTTTCACTATACAGGCTGTTCTTGCTTTGCATGGTTTTGCTATACAAACATTTTAGATACCACAGTTTAATTAATAACATTAGTCCCCCAACAACCTGATTCAGTTACCACATATATTAACACTAAGTAATTGCATAAAATACAGACTCACAGCTCATTGGTCCACAGATCACAGCATAAATAACAGATGTGCATCATAATCAGTGACCAATTACATCATATCTTTGAAAGCCTGTTGGTGATTGGCCACTGTGAGTCTGTTATTCAGTTTATACACAGACAGCAAAGCATGTAATTCGATTGCCTTCTTGTTAGCCAGTGATATATCCATGTGACATTTTTACAATAGATACAGAAACAGGAAATTGGCCAACAAAGATAAAACTGCAGCAAAGAAACAAAAAGTGGTAATACTGGGAGAAGAATTTGAATTGAAAATGCATGAAATTATAGAAGAAATAGATGAATGTGAAAATATTGGCCATCCCTCATCTTCAAGAGATTCTAGAGATGCAGTCAGAAGAACTCAGTGAAGGGGAATTGATCAAACTTATAAATGAGGAAAGAAGTTGTGGTGAAAAGAATAAAGATGTTCCAGAGGAAGTGACACTGGGAAAAGCTTCACATTTAATGAACTCTTGGAGGTGTTTAACAACAATGAAAGTACACAGGATAAAATATTGGAAGCTGATTCATACTTAGAAAGGAGTATGAAAATTTGTCAAGGCATATCAAAGGTCCTTAATCCATGCCAAACTTTTACTATGAGAAAGAGGCAAGCACTGACCAAACTACTCTTAGTTTTGTACAAGGAAAAATATTTTAATTCTCAATGTATCCAATGTTTTAAATTGCAGTTAAGAAATACATATTAATTTTACTATTTTTCTTTTTCCTATATATTTATAATCAATAGTAAGAAAAATTTTTGGTTTTTGACAGTTTTTAAAGGTCACAGAACTCTTGCAATTGTTCCCTTTGGTTAAGATTGCTTTGCCAGAACACTACCTATAATTTGTTGCAGTGGAATATGTTAAAATGTTTTGATAAGCCCATCATTATTATGACAATATTAGGAAACTAAAAAATTATATGAACACAAATATTCATTTTGTTTAAATTTTGGAAAAGAATTTATTTCTGTTTCCATTTAAATCTTTGTTTGATGGCTTTATTGAGATACAATTTACATACAATAAAATCTACACATTTAAAGAAGATATAATTTAATAAATGTATTTGCCTAAGGAAGAAACATCCAAATAAAGTTGTAGACCATTTCTATCACTCCTAAATGTTCTTACATGTCCTTTACAAATAGATCAATGGTACTGGACTTTCATTTAAATGGAATCATGAAAAACATACACTTTTGTGATTGATTTTACTAAATAATTTCTTGTTGTTTTTAATCACATAACCAAATAATTTTATTTTTTTGAAGAAAAATAAACATTTTATTTTTTATAGCTGTTCAGTTATAGTTGTCTGGCCTGTTCCCCCATTACTCTCCTCTGCCTGATCACCCCCTACTCCCACAGTCAATGCTCCCACATATTGTCCATGCACCTAAGTCCTCTATCTGTGTTCCTTGGCTAGCCCTTTTCCTGTTTTCCCCCATTAGCCCTTTCCCTTCTCCCCTCTGGTCACCGTCAGTTTCCCTTTCAAGAGAAAGAGAGAATCTTAAAGGCAACAAGGGAGAAATAGACAGTAACATACAGGGGAGATCTGATAAGGCTAGCAGCTGACTTCTCAGTGGAAACACTACAAGCCAGAAGGGAATGGCAAGAAATATTCCAAGTAATCAGAAGCAAAGACCTGCAACCAAGACTACTCTATCCAGCAAGGCTCTCATTTTTAATGGAAGGTGAAGTAAGGAGTTTCCCAGACAAAAGGCTAAAAGAACATACCTCCACCAAACCAGCACTGTAAGACATTCTAAAGGGACTGCTATCAGAAGACGAAGGAAAAGAGTGAGAGAGAGAGAGGAACATAGATACAAAAGAAAAAATGGCAAAGAATAAGTGCCTATCAATAATAATCTTTAATGTAAATGGATTAAATGTTCCAATCAAGAGACAGAGAGTAGCTGAATGGATAAGAAAACATGACCTGCATATATACTGTCTACAAGAGACCCATCTCAGAACAAAAGACCTACATAGACTGAAAGCGAAAGGTTGGAAAAAATATTTCAAGCAATTTCTTAGATTTAATGAAATTTATTAGAGTGACATTAGTTAATAAAATTATATAGGTTTCAAGTGTACAATTCTATGACACATCATTTGTGTATTGCCTTGTGTGCTCACCACCTAAAGTTAAATCTTCTTCTATCACCATATATTTGACCCCTTTTGAAAGTGGGACAGAATATTTAAATTTGAAGCTCTCCTAGAAAAATAAAACTATTTTACAATGATAGCAGAATATCAGATATCTGTAACAAGAGAATGTAACACTGCTGCATTATTTCAGTTTTTAACACCACCAAATCTGGTTATCCCAGAACCCCTGGTTTTCTATTCAGTGCATTATAATTATTAGCAGGGAAGCTTAAAATCCATCCACTGGTCCACTACTAAATAAAGGCGAGACCTGAACACATTTCATTACCTTCATATACTTCAAAACTTTCAACTGTGATTAAATATAGTCCTAGGTATGTCACAAAGATTAACAATAAAATATTTTTATATAACTCTGAATGGCATGTGATGCTAATAACCTACCTAATAAAATATGTGTTATGGGAGATGCTTGCAGGTCTTATCTCTATATTAATGGTTCCCTCTACCTTGCAGCAACCCTCTCAAAAGTCTCTCTTTATCAAGTCTTTAAAAATGTATTTTATGTACACTTATTACCTAATGATCCTTATGTATACATTCACATTGGAAGGTGGAATTCCTAGCTCTAACTTGAATTGGCTAATGTCTGCCAAACACAGGAACTTCTCACTAATATAAGCTGAGCCTGCCCTACAAAGTTACTGGAATTTTTTTCTCTCCAATTCAACATTTTAGCCTCCTAAAAAGTTGTGACTTGCTTCAGAAAACTTGTTTCCTGTTTTGTGTGCAGTCATTGCTTAATGAATATTCATGTATTCACCAAAAAGTATGATTTAATTCTTTGTGGGGACAGAGTTGTTGGGCACTGAGGAAAGAGGGAACAGAGAAGCCCATAATAGTGGCCTTTAGCTCCCCACCATAATGAAACTATGTAAGTTGGGTTGTTAAATGGGTTTATGTATCACTTAAAATAATCACAACTTTATTTATTCTGGAATATTGTACACTACTATTCATTAGGAAGCCAATGAACCCAGCCAGATGGCTGCTTGTGAACAAAGTGACATGGAAGGCACAGCAGAAGCTGGAAAACAAAGGAAGAGATGGGTCCAGAAATGGACACATTGGTGTGCCCCATGTAGTATTTCATACAGTATTCACCCATTAACCCCACTCTCAACTATTTCTTATGTTTATTGTTGCAAATTTGTAAATGGGAGAAGTGCAAAACTTTTTGGCTCTCTGAGTAACACCATGGCAGTTGGCAAGAACAAGTACATTAGAAAAGCAGCAAAACATGAGCCAGGAACAAAGTGGTTAACTCATTTTCTCAGAAAGATGGGTATGATGTGAAAGCACCAGCTATGCTCAATATAAGAAATATTGGAAAAACATTAGTCTTGAAAATTCAAGGAACCAAAATTGCATCTCGTGGTCTCAAGGGTCATTTTTTGAAGTGAGCCTAGCTGATCTGCAGAATGATGAAGTCACATTTAGAAACTTCAAGCTAATTACTGAGGATGTTAAAAATGGATTAACTAATTTTCATGGCATGAATCTTACCCGTGACAAAATGTGTTCCATGGTCAAAAACTGGCAGACCATGATTGAAGTTCATCTTGATGTCAAGAGAACCAGGGGTTATTTGCTTTATCAATTCCATGTTGATTTTACTAAAAAACACAGCAATCAGATTCAGAAGACCTCTATGCTCAGCATCAACAGGTCCACTAAATCTAGAAGAAGATGATGGAAATCATGACCCAAGAGGTACAGACAAATGGCTTGAAAGAAGTGATCAATAAATTGATTCCAGATAGTATTGGAAAAGACATAGACATAGCTTCCAAATTTATTTATTTGCTCCATGATGTATTTGTTAGAAAAGTCAAAATGCTAAAGTTTGAACTGGGAAAACTCATAGGGCTTCATGGTAAAGGCAGCAGTGCTGGAAAAGCTACTGGTGATGAGGCAGATGTTAAAATTGAATAAGCTGGTAGATATGAGTCTCCAGTCCAAGACTATGTTTAAAATTCAGACATTTAATGGAGACAAATAAAAAATCCTATTTGTGAAAAAAAGGAAAAGTACACTAGATAAAATGCACCCACTCAATATTGTCATTCCAATGGCACTCCTCTAATATAACCAGTGCTTCCATATTGGCTTGTATTCTTCCAGTGCTTTTTAATTTTTCATATTTATTTATTTTAAAAATTGTGCCATAATGCATATAACATAAAATTCACCTTCTTAACCATTTTAAGTGTACAGTTCAGTAATGTTAGATGCACTCACATTATTGTGCAATTTCCACAACTCTTTTTATCTTTCAAAACTGAAACTCTATATTTATTAAACAACTCCCTATTCCCTTCCCACCCCACCTTAACAACTACCTTATCAGCTATTTTTTTCTTCAACTCTAAAATAGGGATTGTTATGAGAGCCAAATGTGATAATGTATGCAAATTTCTTGGTATAGTGCTTGAAACACAGCAAGTGCTCAACAAATGTTAGATATTATTATTTATTATTCTGTCATATGATTTTTTAAGGTTTTATTTTTTAAGATTCTATGAATTTTTATTTTTAGAGAGAGGGGAAAGGAGGGAGAAAGAGAGGGAGAGAAACATCAATGTGTGGTTGCCTCTCACATGCCTCCAACTGAGGACCTGGCCCACAACCCAGGCATGTGCCCTGACTGGGAATTGAAGCAGCAACCCCTTGGTTCGCAGGCTGGCACTCAATCCACTGAGCCACACCAGACAGGGCTGTCTTATGATTTTTTTAATCACCATGAATCAACTTCGGTGAAATTTGGTTTACATAAACACAAATAGAGCTTATAATTAGGGGAAAATAAGCAAAAAAAATATGCAGTCAACAATAGACCATACATGAAAGAGGAAAAAGGATGGATACTTTTATCTCAGAGATAGGGAGTTAAGATAAGGATACTGATCAACCCTGACTTAATTGGCATCTGTGTATGAACCTCACTTTCCTTCTGGTACCTGTGGACAAACAGCTCCCAAGACTTGAGTTATGGACTTCCGGCCAAGATGGAGGCATAGGCAGTCGCAGTGTGCCTCCTTGCGCAACCACAGCTAAGGACAACAAAAATTGAGAAACAAGAAACAACCAGAACAGAGGGAAATGAACCGAATGGAAGTCTGAGTACCCTACATCCAGACCGGTAAGGAGGGGCAGAGTCGGAGACCAATGGAAAGGGGTGAGAGGTCCCGGGAGGAAAGAGCAGTGGATGGCAGATGCGGGTGCACAGGGCACAGACGGCAGTTGGCGGACCCCAGAAGCACAGGGGCGGCTAATGGACCCGGTGGCAGACCCTGGGCGCAGGAGGCAAGGAGCAGACCCAATGAGGCGTGCAAGGTGGCTGGCTGTCCACAGTCACACATTCACATGCAAACTAAGCGAAAACGGGCAGCAACACAGACTGTGCAACCCAGGGACCCAGCGCCGGGAAACAAAGCCTAAGAGCACTGACTGAAAACACCTGTGGGAGTTGAGGCTGGGAGATTCTCTCAGCCCCACAGGAGAGTTCTCGGGGAAACCCACAGAGTCCAAGAAAGTGCACAGGCCCACCCGCCCGGGAGCCAGCACCAGGGGAGCCCAGTTTGCTTGTGGGAGGCGGCAGGGGGGACTGCGGTCCTAGAGAGAGCGGACCAGGCGCCATTGCTCCCTCTCAGAACCTGCCCCCACATACAACGTCACAACCCAGCGACGGGGATGCCCCACCCTGGTGAACACCTAAGGCTCCACCGCCCTTACGTAACAGCCGCAACCAGATCAAAGGAAAATAAAAAATAAAAAGATGGAGCAAACAGAATTAAAAG
>PVIA01015392.1:0-22972 GCA_004024845.1 Tonatia bakeri
TTTTTTTTTTTTAAATTTTAATTGTTGTTGCAGTACAATTTTCTATCTTTTACTCCCATCCCAACTCACTCACCCAGCCCTCCCCTCCTCCCTCCCATTTCCACCCACCCCTAGTTTTTATCCATGTGTCCTTTATACTTCTTCCTGTAAACCCTTCCCCTTTTCCCCTGAAATTCCCTCTCCTCTCCCCTCTGAACTCTGTCAGTCTGTTCTTTATTTCAGTGTCTTTGGTTATATTTTGCTTGTTTATTTGTTTTGTTGTTTAGGTTCCTGTTAAAGGTGTTATTTGGTGCATGCACATTTGAGATTATTGTGTCTTCTGCATAATTTTCTTTGCTCTGATGTCTAATTTATCTCACATTAGTATAGCCACTCAGCTTTCTTTTGACATTTGCATGGTATACCTTTTCCCACCCATTTACTTTTATTATATCAGAAATTTCTCTACTACATCTTGTCTGGAACAGGAAGTTTGCTCTATTTTTGCAATTCCTCTCTAAATATACATTATTTATATATCCTCAAAATCTTATTTCAAAATAAAAAAGTATCTTAAAATAATTAACTTAAAAAGCATATGATAAAAAAGAACATTAAATTCATGTTCCTAACATATCTGGAAAGTATTAAATTGAGAAAGGAAAAAGATCAACCTGTAGACTTGTGAGATGTTTACTTACTGCACTATCCCAGATTAAGGAAACAAATAGGCTAAGAAATAGGTAAAACTTACAGGTCTGGGGGTAATTGGGAGGCTGACCCTTCTACCTGTGGGCCATCAGAAGGAAAGTCAGTTGGTCATAAGGATGTATCTATTTTTCCTTAAAAGGTAAGTATTATGATACCTGGTGCTTTTGCTTTTTCTTTGAGTGAGTAGCTGTTTTTCCAGTATACTTGCATTTTCCCTGTCTCAATTTTAGCTATTTTACTATTTATTAGCATTTTCAAAAGGTTAACAGAGAGAATTTAAAATGTGTAACTTGAGTAGGAATAAAACTAATTAATTAGTTATGCCACTTGTCAGTTCTGTGAAAGAAATGAGGGTAAGAAAGTTGGAAAGTACTGACTAAAATGTGACTTTCTCAGAATTAGTTGAGTTCAGTCACTTGTACTGTTCATGCGTCAGTAACCCAGGGAAGCCAGACTTGGATACAGACAAGCAGTCATTTGAGACAAAACAACAAAAGGTTACCCCTGAATTGTTTTAAATGCTAACCGAAGGGATCACTGGAAGATCTAAGATGAGGACTAGAGAGCATAGATGGAAACTAATGATCTCTTGGCATGAGACCAAACTTCTATGTAAACTAAAAGCATCCCTATGGGAATATAAATCAAAATAAAGAAAACATTTTTCTTCTCCATCCATTTCTATCATCTTAGTGCTATTTTAATTATTCCAAGAAACAGTGTTTTACAAAAGTTATAGACAGATAAAAATAAAACTCTCTAAAATCTGAGAGCTTTGTGTGGAAAGTGACTACCTTGTCAAAAATACCTGTGAACCCAGATCATGGTTGATTGTCATAGCGATGAACATTTCCTGGACACTAAACCTCAGTATTTTCTTATTCGAGAACCTGCAGTTTAAATTCAGCCTTCAAAATCAAAGACATAAATTAACTTGGCCCACTGATTTGATGAAACTACAGAGAGCTGCCAGGCAAGGCAGGCCAGGTCCACAGAATAACATTCATTTATAATGTTTAAAACACCCAAAGACACTCACCAATACACTTTTCTACACAACTGACCAGAAAACAGCTAAACTCCACTTGACAATGATAGGGAGCTCATTATCTAACGAGGCATTCCATTCCAATTTTTAGACAGCTCTAAATGTAGATATAATTTTATTTTTCAAAAATACTTTTTGTGCTATCATTTTTCTTCCTTTTTTATTGACATGTATTTTTCCCTCTAATTCTTTTTTACAATTTAAATTTTTTTCGATTGCAGTTTACACTGAATATTATTTTGCATTAGTTTCAGGTTTATGGCATATTTGTTAGACAATCATATACTTTACAAAGTGTTCCCCCTGATATTTCCAGTACCCAAGTGGCACCATACATAGTTAACACACTATTACTGACTATGTGGCCTATGCTGTATTTTATATCCCCATGACTGAATTGTAACTACATATCTGTACTTCTCAAACCCTTCATCTTTTTCACCCAGCCCCCCAACCCTGTTCCCCTCTGGCAACCATCAGTCTGTTCTTTGTATCTATGAATCTATTTCTGTTTTGTTTGCTCATTTATATTGTTCTTTAGATTACACATGTAAGTGAAATAATATAGTATTTGTCTTTCTCTGCCCTATTTCACTAGCATAATATCCTCTAGGCCCATCCAGGTTGTTGCAAATGGTAAAATTTCATTTTATGGCTGAGTAATATTCCATTATATATATGTACCACAGCTTGCTTACTGACTCATCTGTTGATGGGCACTTGGGTTTCTTCCCTATATTGGCCATTGTAAATAATGTTGCAACAAACATAGGGGTGCATATATTCTTTTGAATCAGTGTTTTGGGTTTGAATAAAAAATTTTCTATGAACAGAAAAAAATCTGCCTTTTAACTTCCTAATTCTGCCTGTATACTAGATTTATATCTATGAACATGTTCAAATCTCTCCCTACCTTTATTCACAAACTCTCTCTTGACTCTACATTCTTATTCTCTATTTAATACCTAATCTGTTTCTGTCCCTTCTCTTTTAAAAACTCCTCAAGAAATAGTCTATAGCCCTGGCTGGTGAAGCTTAGTCTGAGAACCAAAGGGTCACTGGTTCGATTCCCAGTCAGGGCACATGCTTGGGTTGCAGGCCAGGTCCCCACTTGGAGATGGTGTGAGGGGCAACCACACACTGATATTTCTCTCCCTCTCTTTCTCCTTCTCTATAAATAAATAAATACATAAATAAATAGGATATTTTTTAAAAGATGAAAAAAATAGTCTATAGTCTATCTTCCTTTTCTTGTTCTCAGTCGCTCAACTGGCTTCTACCACACCAGAATTATGGAAAAAGTCACCAGTCTGTGCATATTTCCCAACTCTCATCTCTAAATACCTCTATGCTGCATATGATATACTTATCACTCCCTCCCACTATCCCTCTTCAAACAACTGCCTGGGTTTCCAAAGGCTTTTTCTGGATTTCCTGTTTTGCTCTCTAATATCCTTTTCTTCCTCTAATCATCTTATAAGTGATGGTATTTCCTCAAAGTGACTTACTACACTACACAGGTTTATGACTCCCAGAACAGAGGGACATAGAAAGTGAGGGGGGAGGGATAGGGGAGAGAAAATAAAAGAAAAATATCCACCTCCCCCACCCCCAGTCAACCAGATACATTAACTTGGAGGATGATCAACACCAAGGCCATTATCTTCTCTTCTCCACTGGTTCTTCCTCCCTTCTACTACTCAGTTGGCACTCTCCTCTACGCAGTCACAAAATCTGGAAAAACCTCTTTTTTAAAGATTTTATTTATTTATTTTTAGAGAAATGGGAAGTGAGGGAGAAGAGAGGGAGAGAAACATTAGTGTGTGGTTGTCTCTTGTGCCCACAAATATGAGTTTCTAACAGATATGCCCTAGATTTTTAAAAAATTTGTAATGGATGTTACTCTTACTGTTTGAAATCTTTAAGCTTTAAGATCATTGTGAAATGATTCTCATTGGAGGCGAATTAATTTTCTGGTTGTTAATTTGGACAACTGTCATCACTTTGAAATTTTTGTCTGCAGGATAACCTTGGAGAAAATTAATTTCCTTCCTTCTTCATTCACCCTCTCTATTGAGAGCTGCTTCCTCCCAGGATTCTTAGTCTCATCCCATCAATAGGGAGAAAAGTTTAGATTCAGACAGTAAGCCAATAATACCTTTGTCTCTGGCCCTAAGTCTCTCTGTCTGCTCTCCTGCTTGCCATTCTGAATAGGAGTAATACCTTTTTCTGTCTCTGTTCATGGGCAATCCTTGACTTCACGCTGCCAGGGCTCATCTCCTCCATTTACTGAGTGTTTTTATCCTCACTATCTACAGAAATATAATTCCCAGCCAGTCCTACCTTTTTCTGGCTGTAGATCCCAGCATCAGTAACTAGAGGCCCATGACTAAAAATCTCCACTTACTGTTTGATTTGTTTCTGGTTCAGAGATTTGTTTTTCTTGATCACAGATATATCTGATTTTTAATTTTATGAATTATTACTTTGTTTAGAAAGGAGATATGAGTTTAAAGTATGAAATTAGAGTCATTTTGACTTAAAAGCCTTTAGGTTTAAATTTTACAAGTACTATACAATCTTTTAGATCAGAGGTCAACAAACTATGGCCCCTAGGCTAAATGTAGCTCACTGCTTGTTTTTGGTATAGCTCATGAGCTAAGAAAGGCTTTACATTTTTAAGTAGTTGAAACAAATCAAAAGAATTATATTTTTTTCAAATGTAAAATTCTTATTTGTCCATAGTTTTATTAGAATATAGCCATTTGTATTAATTTAAGCTGTTCCAGATATCAACTGTCATATAACAAACCACTGTAAAACATAGTGGCATAAAGCAACCACCATTTTTTATCATCTCACAGATTCTTTTGGACAGGAATTCAGATAAAGCATGACAAGGGTTGGTTGTTTTTTACTCCCAGATATCTGGGACCTCAGCTGGAAAGAACAGCTGGAATTATCTGGAGGCTTCTGCATTTATCTGGCACCTTTGACAGGGATGACTTGGCTTAGCAGGGACCATCTCTGGAGGGCCCACATGAGGCCTCTTTAGCCCAGGTGGCCTCAGTGTAGTCAGACTTTTTACATAGCAGCTCAGGGGCTCTGGCATGAATGTTCTAATGAGCAATGCAGAAGTTGCACTGCATTTTGTGACTTAGCCTCAGAAATCATGTTTTTATTGCACTGGTTGATATAGTCACAAGCCCACCCAGATTTAACTGGAAGGAGACATGTGCCCTACCTCCTGATGAAAATAGTGTAAAAGAATCTAAAGCTACATTTTAAACTTCCATTTATATGCTTCACATCATTCAGTAACAAGGATCTGGAATTATTGGCTGATTTAAAATGTGAAGCACATTCAAGTATCAGAGTATACCAGTTCCAAAGAAATTCAGCTTCACAAAAGGACTGCCATCAAGGCCCTGACTTATGAACAATTTTAGTACTTTCCTATTTGTTTCTGATCAGTCTTTGACTCTGAACCTACAGAACACATGCATTTTTAAATGTTGAAGGAGTAACCAAAGCCTTTAAGAAGAATAATCTATGTCTGTATGATAGACAATAAAAATGACCCTAATTCTTCACCCTTTATTTACGCCCTTTCAAGGTGATGTTGAAGCCCCTTCCCACTCCTTAAAACTGGACTGGCTTTGTGACTTGCTTAGGGTAAAAGAATGTAGCAGAGGTGATGGTGTATTCACACATTTCTGAGCCTAGGACTCAAGGGGCCTTGCTACTTCTACTCAGTCTTAGAAACCTGCTCAGCTACCATGAAAAAAAGCCTGGGCTAGTCTGCTGCAGGGCATGAGATGTATAGCCCAGTGCTCCTACTCCTTACCACTGCCCCAGCTGACAGCCAGCCAACTTCAAAAGCAGAGCTCTCTGCTGACCTGTAGTTGGTCATAGGCAATAAGGGAGACCAGCTAAGAACAGCAGAACCACTCAGCTGAACCTAGCCCAAATGGTCAACTTGCAGAATAATAACCAATAAATAATTATTATTTTGAGCCACTAACTTTTGAAGTGGCTAAAATATATGGCAATAATTAGCTGATAGAATTTAGAAGTCAGTTTTTAACTACAGAATGAAGATTTCATCACACACCTCAGTCCTACTACACTGAATCATTTTAGAGATTGAATAATTCTCCAAAGCAGGCAGTACTGCTGGGCTCCACTGAGAGAACACTCTATTTAATGGCAAGGTCATAGAGGGAGTCAAATACCTGATTTCAAAGAGGAAAACTGTAATAGCAGCCATACAGATAGCTAATGTCACTCTGCAAGTTTCTCATTCTACCTGATGCCAAGGCAGCTGTAGGTACCTCCTTAGAGAGGTGAGTGGCACCTGTAATCAGAAGTTAGCTAGTTAATTAGAATGTTAGAGTAACACATCTCACACCTCTGAAACCTCACCTGAAGGGAATTTAGCACTGCTATTAGAATCCCTATTCGTTTAGTTATAACCCTCAACCTCTTTTATACCAGTGTTACCCTTCAGTGTACTCCAGTAAAGACAGGTCAGATAACAACTCAAAAGATTAATTACATACATGTAACTATGAAGTAATTAAAACACACACACACCCTAGAATTCACAAATCTAATTATGATTTCAGAGACATGCTGAGGCAGCAAATGTTTTTGAACAATGTAATTTCTCAAAATACTCAATATTTTTTTTTGTTCGAATTTTTTCCTGTTACCTTAGCATATCATATTTCTTTGATGTGGTCAATGGAAGCCATTTTTTTCCCTTTGAGAGTGATTTTAATTTTTGGAAACAATCAAATGTTACTAAAAGTCCATTCAAGTGAATGCAGTTGAGATGTGTAAAACCAGTTTTAATCAGTAATAAGCTGGGAAAATAAATTACAAAGCCGATTTATAATTCTTAGTCTACTGTCATTAGCTGGCAGGTTAAAACTCTAAAAGCACAAAACCCTTCAATGGCTCCCTACTGTTGACAGCACAAATTCTAAACTCATAGACCTAGTATCCACAGCTCACATTTCCAGTCTTAGTTCCCTTGCATAGTCTCTTTTCTAGGGAAGCTGAGTCCCTCATTGCTTCCTACTAACTTTCTTGCATGCATGCATCTGTTCACACTCCTCCCCTTGAGTGCCCTTTATGCCCATGTCATCTGTCTCTGTACCTGATACAGTGCCCCAAACTGTACATGACTCAAATACTTATTGAATGAATGATGAAGCGAATAATCAATTCCTCCAGTGGCTTATAAAATAGTGCTGAAGGTAATTCCAAAAATGAGAGCTCCAAAAACATTCTGAGCAAGGAAGTAAGTAGCTAGTCTCTAAAATGCATTTTGAGGATGAAGTTATGAAATGTTGGAACAGCAACTGATTTCTAGTCATACCTAGACTTCCTAAGAAAACAAATACCATATGATCTCACCTATAAGTGGAACCTAATCAACAAAACAAACAAGTAAGCAAAATATAGCAAGAGACAGTGAAATAAGGAACAAACTGACAGTAACCAGAGGGGAGTTGGGAGGGGAGAAAGTGGGGAAAGGGGGGAGGGGTTTTCAGGAACACATATAAAGGACACATGGACAAAACCAAAGTAGGGTAGGATTAAGGGTGGGAGGTGGGGATGGCTGGGGTTGGGAGGAGTGGTAGGGGGAAAACTGAGACAACTGTACTTCAACAACAATAAAAAAGGAAAGAAAACCTACTGAATCAGGTACTGAGCTGGAATAAACTAAAAATTCCAAGTAACTCATCTAATCAGACCACAGATCACAATGGCACAGATGCCATTGTATTTACTTTTTACCTTTTTTAATCCTCACCCAAGGAAGTTTTTTTTTTGTGTGTAAATTATTGATTTTAGAGAGAGGAAGGGAGAGAGAAACATCGATGGGAGAAACATCAATTGGTTGCCTTCTGTACACAACCCAACCAGGGATCAAACCTGCAACCTAGGCATGTACTCTGACAAGGGATCAAACCCACAACCTTTTGTGACAATGCTCCAACCAACTGAGCAATCTGGCCAGGGCACAATGCGATTGTATGTAAAATAGCAGGGCTTAGGGTTTGGGATTTCATTGGAATTCTCTCTCAAGAATATCCAAGTTAAAAACAAATACTACTTTTAGATACATACTTAGAAGTGAGATTGCTGGATCATATGATAATTTTGTTTTGAATTTTTTTTGAGAATCTCCATACTGTTGTCTACAGTGGCCACATCATTTTACATTTCCACCAACAGTGTATAAGATTACTAATTTCTCCACATTCTCACCAACACTTATCTTTTTTTTATTTTACACATAGAATAGCCATCCTAACAGGTGTGAGGTGGTATTTAATTGTGGTTTTGGTTAGCATTTCCCTGATGATTAGTGACGTTGAACACCTTTGTATATATCTGTTGGCAATTTTATACATATATACAATTTTATATATATATATATATATATATATACACATACACAAATATATATATATATCTCCAAAAGAACTGACGTTAGAATCTTGAGGATGGCAGCTAAGGTGGGATGGAGGGGGGGTAGTGGGTAGAGGGACTGAGCAAAAAGGAAAAAGGACTCATGGACATGGACAACTGTGGTGATTGCAGGGGGAGGGGAATATGAGGGTACTAAATGGTGATGGAAAAATACAATAAAAAAGATATGGAAACTCAAATGTGCATTGACAAATGGATGAATAAATAAAATGTGGTATACATATACAATGGAATATTATTCAGACCTAAAAACTGTAACCCTGGAGGACATTATGCTGCATAATGTCCTCCAGGATTATGTCAAGGACAAATACTACATAATTCCACTTATATGAAGTAACTAAAATAGTCAAACTCATAGAAGCAGAGAGAAGAATGGTGGTTGCCAGGGGCTGGAAAGAGAGGAAAATAGGGAATTTTCATTCAATAAGTATATAAAATTTCAGTTATACAAGATGAATACATTTTAGAAATCTGTTGTACAACATACTGCCTATTAATGATACTGTAGTGTGCACTTAAAAACGTAAGAGGGTTGAGCTCATGTTAGGTATCCTTATCACAAAAAAGAGGCATAGGAAACTTCTGGAGGTGATAGATATGTCTATTACCTTGATTGTGGTGATGGTTTCCCAGGTATATGCATTGAATATGTGTGTTTTTTGTATATCTCAACAGAGCTGCTAAAAAAACACCAGTATGGTAAGTGATGTATACATATAATAAATTATTATAAAGAATACAGACTTTTGCCCTGGCTGGTGTGACTCAGTGGATTGAGCGGTGGCCTGTGAACCAAAGGGTCACGAGTTTGATTCCCAGTCAGGGCACATGCCTGGTTTGTGGGCCAGGTTAGGTCTCCAGTAGGGGCATGCCAGAGGTAACCACGCATTGATTTTCTCTCCCTCCCTTTCCCTCTGTCTAAAATAAATAAATAAAATCTTAAAAAAATAAAGACTTTCTAAGAATTAGAGATATCCTTCCCCTGCTGATAAGTTTAGCTCGATACAATAGTAAACTGAGAATATTTTCAAAGCATGTGTATGGTAAAATTAGTTCACATTAGGTAAACCATATGAAATTGCCATTGTTGCAGGTCAAAATATTTGAGCAGCAGCAATTTCATATGGTTCAACCTAATACTGCAGGATTTTGCTGATAAACAAAATCCTTTGCTTCTTTCCCTTTGTTTCCAAAGCCCTCACACGCTCTGGAGAACCTTAATTCCTATATGCTTTTGAAGACTTAAAATAAAGAAAGACACAAAGCCTTACCTCTACATACATTATTTCTTAGTTCAAAACACCTAGTTCCCTTTAGGAGTTGTATGCCACTCACTAGCCTCAAGGTAATTGTCCTGTGAGTCTCCCAGCGGGGGGTATTAGATCTCTCCACCAACATCTCAAATTTCTAGGTCAGATCTGAGCACCCTCTGCCCATGTTCCATTTGCACACTGCAAATAGGCCATCACACCCAGGATTCCTGAATGTTGTTTAACACAAGAAGAGGCTGTTGACAAAGAGGTGTCTGATGATCATTATGATCAGCATGGGCTTGGTTTTGGTGGGGGGCGGGCCTAGATTTTATTCTTTCTTCCTCTGTTTTTCCTGCCACTGAGTTGCAGCCAACTGGCTAGACTATCATCTCTGGGTCTCTTGTTGGTCCAAGCAGGAGAAATCTCATAGACAGGATTTCTAATCCTGCATGTGTGACTGGAGTGGTAAGGCAGTTTCCCTCTGTCTTCCTGGGCAGCCTCAACAAGACCCAAAGAGGAGGCGCAGGTGCTGCGATTAACTGGCACACTCCCAGGCAACAGTCAACACCACGTGCTTAGAACAGAGGCTCAATTTTAATCCTTCTGAGACACCACTTCAAGAATCAGCCAATATACAGACATATAATCAATGTAATGCTTTTGTGTGCTCATGTGGGTCTTACACTGGTAAGTTTTCTGCATTAAATTTTTTAGAATTTTCTGCATAAAATTTTAAGAATTACCCAAGACAAGTATAAATGTAATATTTTTATGGTAAATGTTATTTCATGAGAAACACTGAATACATAATTTCAGCTTCAATGGTCAGAAGATCCCATGCTTTCAAGTTCACTGTTAGAAATGCAAAACGGTGACAGCAAAACTCTATCATCCCACCTCTGTTCCCTCAATATGGATAATTTCCTCTTTCAAAGGTTTTGTAAATAAGACCTTTCACCCAATGTGTTTTAAATAACAGATTTTTTCTTTTCCTCAAGAAGATTATTGAAGGGTTTAATTAAGTTTTCCCTTAGGAAATATCAACCTTGATATACAAAGAAAGACAACACAATGATGGCAGATTGTAGAAGTACGAATATTTCATTTTTACAAAATGAAAAACTATAAAAATTAAAAGTACAAAAATTACCCTTAAGCTATTAATATACAGTGATTTGAAATATGAACAATCCATAAGAAACTGGTAAAAAGTTTTCTGTGTATTTACTGTTTTTCCTGGGTTCTGAATTCAGAACCCCACATTCCTATTTTGACAGCTGACAATATCACAACCATGTAGAAATAACTGAGAGGATTCTACTGCAGATAGTATAAGTGATGCATGCTTTTGCATGACTTGTATCAAGAGGTAAAGCTGAAAAGGAACTGAGTCTCACATGTTCACTCTTACTGGACCCACGGAAGAACTCAATAATAAAGATTTCATGAAGGAACCTGGGCTGGAATTCGGAAAACCTGGGTGTTAGATCAAATTATTGGTCTGTTACCACACTATTTTTTAAAAAATATATTTTATTGATTATGCTATTACAGATGTCTCACCGTACTATTTTTATTATCATGACTTTGTAGTAAGTTTGAATCTGGTAAAGCAGTCTCCCCACAATTTTTTAAAGTTTTTTTTCTGATTGTGATACTCCTTAGTGTAAAACCCTTCCATTGTTCCCCAGTGCTCACAGATTCCCTTGTGGGCCCCTGTAGGACTGTACTTTAGTAGAGTACAGAGTATAGTTTAGGGCAAAAGCTGACTACTCAAAAGTAGAGGAGAGTCAGTGCACCACCAAAGTCCCTTTCTCTGCCCTGATTCCTCACCAGGTTCATGCGTTCCTTTAAGTGCTGAACAAATATTTAACAATGGTTATGCAAGGGTGCTGTGACAGAGGTCCCCAAGACCACTCCAAGTTATGTGTTTCACTAGAACTCACAGAACTCAGCATATACTCATATTCACAGCTATGATTTATTATAGTAAAAAGATACAAATCAAAATCAGCAAAGGGAAAAGGAACATGGGATGAAGTACAGGGAGACCAGACACAAGCTTCCAAAAGACCTCTCCCAGTGGAGTTATACATGATGCACTTTATTTACCTAGCAACGAGTTGTGACAACACATGCAAAATATGGTCTCCTAGGGAAACTCATTAGGGACTCAGTGCCAACTATTTTTCATTGGATTCTGGTCATATAGGCACCCTCTGATTGACAAATACCAAAATTCTAGATTCCAAGAAGAAAAGCAGGTGTTTAGTAGAAACCATATTGTTTGTATAAACAGTTCAGTCACAATGACCCACCCTTATCAGTTCTGGGAGTGGTGGGAACCCTCTTGAAAATGAAGTTCCCAGATGCCAGCCAAGGGGCAACCTTGTAAGCAGGCCTTTCAAAGTCAGGCCTGCTTGATAGTGACCAGAGGGGGGAGGGGAGGGAATTTCAGGGGAAAAGGGGAAGGGTTTGCAGGAACAAGTATAAAGGACACTTGGACAATAACAAGGGGGGCGGAGTGGACAAGGGAGGGGGGCTGGGGGATGGGCTGGCAAGGGGGTAAAAGGCAGGAAACTGTACTTGAACAATTAAAATAAAAAAATACTTGACCACCAGTAAATAAATACACAAATGAATAAAAAAAAGTCAGGCCTGCTATGCTAACACTTTTTTGCATAGATACCAATCTAGGCTGGCTGGGCACCAACTAGTCCCGCTCAGATCTGGATGGGGTAAACAAAACCATGAGAGTTCTGAGTAGGGTAGTATGGGAGCAGGAATGAAGAAACACCCACCTTCTCCCAGTGGTAGGAGAAAGGGGCCATGAGGACTGCTTCTTGGGAGAGAGGCAATGCCTGAGCCAGGTCCGAACACGAGACAGATATTGTGGTGCCTATATTTAAATCCCAACTGGGGGGTGATCTTGGCAACATAATTAACTAGACTAAACTATATCTCAGGAAGTGAGTTACCCACATGGACCAGGGCTATTAATCACTGATTCCTGTATGGCTCCTTAACCTCTTGCAGCCATGTGGCCTTGCTAGTAAAGTAGGTTGGCATCTACTTCTCCAGCCCCAACTGTGCCTCTCTGTCATTTCAGTCTCATGCGATCCAACTATCCTGGTCTTTTTTTCAGTGCCTGGAATATGTTCCTTTCTACCTCCAAGCCTCTGTACAATATTTACAATATTATTCCACCTCCACCTCCACTCTTGATTGCTCATCATCACTCTTCCTACTTCACATAGCTAACTCCTACTCATGTCAGATTTCAATTCAAACAATACCTCCTCAGGGCAGTCTTCCCACACCTTCCCCAGAGGAGCTCAGAACCCCTGTCATTCACTTTCTACCATCAGTAACTTTTCCTTTATCACTGTGAGCATATTAAAGTCCATTTTTCATACTTACACATTTTTAAGAAGGCAACAGCTGTGCCTGTTGTTCACATGATAACCCCTGACCCTAACATGGTGCCTGTCGCATAGTCACATAGTAAGCACTCAGTAAATGCATAAGAGAAGAATGAATGAGGGCTTACTCTCAGTCCATGTGATCTGAGGGCAATCTCTGCCTCCCCAACACATACACACATCCTGGGTCTAAGGCACATGACCTAGGCTAGTCAACCAAGGATTTTGACATAATTACTGAAGAAGAGGCACTGCATCTGCTGCAGATATCCTGCCTGAGAGCAAAACTAACTTGAAGGAAAGCAAAGATGAAAGAAGGAGATTTAGGGCTGCAATGTGTGTGAGGATGTAGCCATTCCTAAAGGTAGCAGTCCTTGGGATATTCATTTACCAGTATACTTTCTTTTTATTTTTCAGATTAAATGGAGTTGGGACTCTGACACATATAACTAAGAATTCAAATGCAAAAATAGTAACTGGAATTAGACATGTAGTTGGTCCCAAAGAACAACAGAAAGATCATTAGCAAGCTGAACTTGTAATGACCTGAGCTACTGGCCTAGGAGTCCTTACGGTTCCTGGAACTGTGAACAGGTTTGGTCTGGTGCAGGGAGAAAAGATACCCTGGCTGGGAGGACAGCACAGGCATTATGGTGGGTCATAATTCTAGAAACCACTTTGCTCCCCTCTTCAGGGCTAAAAGGCTATCTGCATCTATGAGAGCAGAATCACTACATCTCATCTATGAAAACTTATAGGAACCAGACCTCCCAACAGACTGGAGAAAGACAAAAATCTCCCTTATTTTCAAAGGCATAGATTAAAATAATTACAAATAAAGAGCCTGGCTCTCCAAACTAAATTCTAGACCAGATTAATAAAGCATTGATTGGATAAGCACTTGAAAAAGAAAAAAATAGTCACTAGCAGCCAGCACAGGTTCTCCAAAATCACACCCAACTTACCCCAGACTCCTTTCTGTTACAGTCACTTGAATCACTTACTGAGATAATTCTTTATAGGTACAGTATATGTGGAGGCAGCTGACAAAGACTTTAAGGATTTTCCAGTTGATAAGATGAAGAATCCAGGCTTCAGGAAGATAAACCTGAAAGGTGTATTGTGATGGGGCACAGAGCTATGCCCTTGGCCCTGTGCTGATCAAAACTTAGGGTTATTACCTAGGAGTAACATTCATCAGAGAAAAGGGGAGAGTTCAAAAGCTAATATGATAAGCAAAAACAGAATTAAATTTACCTAGAACATATGTAAAGCCCCTGTAATTTTTAAAACCCTGTTTCCTAAATAAAGGATGAGAGAAGTTGAGTTTTTGATGCCAGCAAATACCACAGGGTGATAGAGTGAGTTGGGCTGAATTTGGAAACATATTTACCTCAGTTGGACAACTGGACAAAACCAAGTTCCAACCTGTGTACTGAGAAACAATGATCAACAAAAGGGAATCCAGGGAGGGAACCCAGATTAGAAAAAGGCTTGGGAATCATGCCACAAAAGTGACAGTTGAAAGGGTAAGAATCAAATTTAGTATAGCAACTTTGGATAATAAAGACAGAATCCTACAAAACTGAAAATAACCACACCTTGTGACCTAGCAATCCTATTCCTAGATACCTATTTTGGAGAAATTCTCAAACATTTACACAATTACCAAAATAGAACTGTTTATAAAATCAAAATTCAGCCCTGGCTGGTATAGCTCAGTGAATTGAGCGCAGGCCTGTAAACCAAAGGACTGCTGGTTCAATTCCCAGTCAGGGCACATGCCTGGGTTGCAGGCCAGGTCCCCAAATAGGGGGCACGCAAGAGGCAACAACGCATTGATGTTTAGCTCCTTCTCTTTCTTCTTCCCTTCCCCTCTCTCTAAAAATAAATTTAAAAAAATCTCCCCCCCCCGCAACTGTTCAGCCTGCTTCAGTGCCTGCAGCCCACAAGCAGAGGCCAGGCAATGGTTCTGGGTCAGGGTGCTCTGGCATGGGGCACTATGAGAGACCCAGGAGGATGGGCATGCCATAAATCCAAGCCCATGCATAATAAAAATCTTTTTTTTTTTAATCAAAATTCGGGAAGTACTTAGGTTCTTGTAAATAGGAGAATGGCTAGGTAGAATAAGGTCTATTCACACTCTGGGACACTCTGCAGCACTGAAAACAATGATATAGGTCTACTTATCAATCAGAATGGACTAAGTTTGCCAAAGTAACAAAAGGCACCTAAAATTTCAGTGGCTTAACAATCAAAGTCTATTTATTCCTTATGTTACATGTTTCAAGTGAGTTGGTACAAAAGCCCAATGTAGTTATTTTCTGATCCAGGCTGACAGAGATCCCATCTCTATTTGCCAGAGGAACAAAATGGGGTAAACCTCAGGCTGGCTCTTAAAAATTCCATTTGGAAGTACAATTATTACTTTTGTTGGCATTTCAGTGAACAAAGCAAGTCACGCGGCCATACCTAACTTCCAAAGGGGAAGGGACTAGGTACAATCCAACCATATGCCCAGATAGCAAACAGCCAACAATATTAGTTATATATTGATATAATGACTAATATAATACATAGTATGGAAAGATTAATATAAAACATGAAAAGATCTAAGACATTTTGCTGTGTGTACAAAATATGTACGCACATTCATAATGCCACCATTTATATATGTTAAAACACAGATTGAAAACAAATCTGTATGTTGTTTATATATACCCATATAAGCATGAAATTGAGGAGAGAGGAAGATGACACCACAAGAGGTGATCAAGAGGGGAAATAACCATTTCTGTAATGTTTTAATTCCTTTAAGAAAAATATGACAAATTCTTAATTGTTGATAATCCTGGCAAGGGAAGAATCTGAGTGTTCATTACATTACTCTTTGAATTTTTCCACTATATTAAAATCATTGAAATAAGCTGTTTAAAGAACCATGAATTTTTTAGCTTGAGAAGACTACAGATGGGAGAATGGGGAATGAAAAGTAGGAAAATAGATGGCTTTAACTATTTTGGACAAAGGAGGATTACTCTATGTGGCTATGGAGGGGGTAGCTGGGAACAACGGTGAGAATTCCAGGAAGGCCAGATCTTGGCTTGGGAATAAGGAATGACCTATGATGAAAAGATGAGTGAGCAGCCTCAAAAATGTGTGGAGGAAAAAAATTCTTTGGGGGGGAAAAGTGGTCAAGAGTCAGACAACTGCCTGTCTGACAAAATATTGTGAAGAGGATTCCTGCACAGGGAACATACCTAGATTTTGTGATTTCCAAGGTCTAATTTTCAGGTTCCATCAACCTTGGATCAGAGCCTCTCAGTTTAGAGCTCACAGGTTCTGGGAAATGCAACAGTTATCCCAAGACAAGTTTTTTAAAAAATGCAACAATCTGAATTTGACACAGCCTTTAATGGTGTTACCTGGGAATATTTCACAATCAATTAGGAATAATTCATTTAATTGGGCCTCAAAATTACTAAAGCCAGGGGTTTACAAGCATTATATTGACCTTGAATAAAGTTAGCTCTAATTCTCAAGCTTTGGTCAAACGTATGCACATAATTAAATCAGTATTATTTGTAGAACTGTTGCCTATTTAATTACTATTTCTGTGACTTGTTATTCTTCCAATACCAAAGTCAAATTGCTCTCACAGCTAAAGAGATCTCCACAGAAGCATCCCACTGAAATGAAGATTACTTTGTAAAATGAAAGAGTGAGAATAATGAGTGTGTTTTCTTTTTAACAAGTCATTCTGGCTACTGCCACAAGAAAAAAAAAGTCTTAGCAGTGGAAAACAAATATCATTAACCTGTCCTTGTGCGAGGAGGGCCAGTCTGACATAAAAACAGTGGAGTCAGAACTCAGGCAGCTCCCTGCTGCTGTCCTGCTCCCAGCCAAGAAGATAATGGATTTCAGTGGTAGTTAATGAGACAACATACTGTACCTGAGGACTTTCTTTCCAAAGTTACCCTATCTTTTGTACCAACAGGTATTTATCTGTACATAGCTATATGTCCAGACAATTATGAGTTAAGCAGCCTTTATGTGCCTGGAACCTCATGGATCTGAACAGACACCTGGGAAACCCACTGTGATTTTTAAGGAATGTATATTTCCACCATAAAAAAGTGAAAGCATGCTGCAACATAAAAACATGTGCTCTGTCCACGTGTTTTTGCCCATTTAGGACTTCCTTCCAGAAGTGATTCTGTACCACATAACTAATGATAGGAAATACTTGCAAAAAGTAACTGTTATTTAGTAGTTTCTTCCTATTAAATTTCATGATTAACAAACAAAACCAAATATAATGAAACCAAAAAACAGCTTAGAAGGCTCTGATATACTCCCAAGTTAATGAGGTTAGTGTGACTTGAATGATGTTTTCTTTCTAGACCTATATTCCTAGCTATGCTGGAGCTCCATCTGGTCTGGCCCCACAATCACCAGAAATGCTGTATGAGAGAAAAAGCCCTAATATTCTGGAAAAACAGCCAGCTAGACCACCACAATGACTTGTAGAGACTTGGGTCTGGCCCTAATCTAAGAGCAGAAGCTGATTACTCACCCCCAACTTCTCCAGTCTAGCTTCTCCATCCTCCAAATGCAAGCATGTGCATCCTAAGATGTCACAGGGCAGTGTATTTATCTTTGGAAGACAGAGTCTGGTGATAAAATACAAGCCTGTAATGTTAGGAAGGACAAAGGTAGAGGAAACCACAAACAAAAAGAGAAGGGAGGAGGACAAAGTCCTGGAGGGCAAAGGTTACTGGAAAATAGCAGGACAGAAGTTAAGAGAATGTGACACAGAGAGAGAAACAGGGCCAAGGAAAATAACAAGGTCAACAGAATGCTGCATAAGGACAAAGAACTGTGCTTCTGGATGGGATTACTACCCATGCCTTAAGAAAAGTGGCTTTGTTTTTCAGGAGGTCATTATATATTCTTCTAATAGTGTAGCTCCTATGCTTACCCTTAGAAACTTATGTCCACTTAACAACAAACACTGCATCTCTGAAACTATTATTTCTGAGATATAAAAACTTTGGGTAGGGGGAGAATCCAAAACATCACTTAAAATATCAGTTAACACTTCTGGTTCCAGGTAATTAAGACTTCTGGTCCAGGTAAGAGGCAATATACATACTAACCTTTCTGTCCACCGAATGCAACTACAAAATCTGTACAAGATGAATGAGCAGCTATTAGAAAAATGTTTACAGTATATATCAGCACATGGGTCAGGGAAGAATACCAAAATGCCAAATATAGCTAACTGGTGATGACTTGACTACTTTTTCTCCTCTTGTATTCTCTGGCCTGAACTCAACACAACAAAACCTGAAAGCACTGTGGTTAGAGCACTTGTTCTGGCTGAAGATGCTGTTTTTGGAAACGGGAACTACTAAAACTCAAAGAGAAGGGGTGGGGGAATCCCCTGGGTTTTCCTCTCATTTCTCTCCCTTTTCTTATGCCCAGAAAATCCTATGATACAGGCTGTAGCAGCAGCAATAAAATTGACTGGCAGAGGGAGACTAACTCTCCAGGGAGAGGAACTTTCATTCTATTAGGCAGAGCTATAGCTCCAAAAGGGCAAATCCAAACCCCACTGTATATTTTTCCTTACTTTCTCTCTTTGCCTGCTCCTGTGCTCCAGAGGTAGTGCACTGTGAAAGTGCATTGTTTTTTTATTGTAAGATCGAAAAGGAAAGCTCTAGGAAACCAGAAAGTATCATGAAAATAACAAAAAGGGAAGAGCTCAGGAAAGCAAACCTATAAAACTGCTTATGAACAACTTGGATCACCCTCCTCCTGTGCATGTGTGGATTTGATCCTAATAAGCATGTCAAAGACTTTGAGGGCTAAGCTAACAGACTAACACTCAGGTCCCATACTGACCAGTGGGTGTCATACATGGGGCAGATCCCAAAAGCACTGCAAAAGCAATGAATACTGAACTGACATTGGAACTACAGCCCACAGAAAGAGAGTTGGAACTTTCAGTCTGAGCCTAACCAGGTCAACTGACTGCTAAAACAAATATATCAATGTTCTCCATTAAATTTACACAAGATTCAGAGTCTAATAACACAAATATTCAAAATGTCCAGGATAAAATCCAAAATTACTCAGTATCCAAAGAAGCACAAAAACGCCAACTCACATGGGAGAAGACAATCAACAGATGCCAACAATGAGATGACACAAATGTTGAAATTATCTAACAAATATGTTAAAGCAGCTATTATAAAAATGCTTAAAAGAGTAATCACCAACACTTCTGGCCAAGATGGAGGCATAGGTAGATATATTTTGCCTCCTTGCACAACCAAAAGAAGGACAATGACAATTTTAAAAACAAAAAATAACCTGAACTGCCAAAAATTGAACTGTATGGAAGTCCAAAAACCAAGGAGTTGAGGAAACATTCATTCAGACTGGTAAGAGGGATGGAGAGGATGAATGGCAAGGCAGTGGCTAGCAGACCTGAGTGGTCCCACATGTGAGTGCAGATGAACGAGGAGGAACAACTGGGGAGCAAGACAGATTGCACAACCCAGGGATCCAGCATGGGAAAAGAAAGCCTTAAAACCTCTGGCTGTAAAAATCTGTGGGGTTTGCAGTGGCAAGAGAAACTCCCAGCTTCACAGGAGAGTTAGTTGGAGACATGCACAGGGTCCTACAACGTACACAAACCCACCCAACTACAATCAGCACAGAAGGGCCCATTTTGTGTGAGGGTGGTGGGAGAAATAACTGAAAACTCAACGAGAGCTAAGTAAGCAGCATTGTTCCCTCTGACCCCTCCCCCACAGACAGTTCCACAATATAGCGACGTGGGTTGCCCCGCTCTGGCAAATACCTAAGGCTAGCACCAGGTTCTCAGAGACTAAGAAACATAGCCCAAATGAAAAAAACAGATCAAAATTCCAAAAACAGAACTAAGTAATGAAGAGATAGCCAACCTATCAGATGCAGAGTTCGAAACATTGATAATCAGGGTGCTCACAGAGATGGTTGAGTATGATCGCAAAATAGAGGAAAAAGTGAAGGCTCTCTAAAATGAAATAAAGAAAAATATACAGGGATCCAACAGTGAAGGGAAGGAAATCAGGACTTAAATCAATGATTTGGAGCAGAAGGAAGAAATAAACATGCAACTGGAAAAGAACAAAGAAACAAGAATTCAAAAAAGTGAGAGGCTTAGGAACCTCCAGGACAACTTTAAACATTCCAACATCCCAATCAGAGGGGTGTCAGAAGGAGAAGAGGAAGAGCAAGAAATTGAAAACTTATTTGAAAATATAATGAAGGAGAACTTCCCCAATCTGGCAAAGGCAATAGACTTCCAGGAAGCCCGGAGAGTCCCAAAGAGGTTGGACCCAAGAAAGCACACACAAAGGTACATCATAATTACAATAGCCAAGATTAAAGAGAAGGAGAAAATCTTAAAAGTAGTAAGAGAAAAGGAGACAGTTACCTACAAAGGAGTTCCCATAAGACTAACAGCTGATTTCTCAAAAGAAACCTTGCAAGCAAGAAGGGGCTGGCAAGAAGTATTAGAAGTCATGAAAGGGAAAGATCTCCATCCAAGATTACTCTACCCAGTAATGTTATCATTTAGAATGGAAGGGCAGATAAAGTATTTCCCAGATAAGGTCAAGTTAAAGGAGTTCATCATAAATAAGACCTTTTTACATGAAATGTTAAAGGGACTTATCTAAGAAAAAGAAGATGTTCAAAAATATGAACAGTGAAGTGACAACAAACTCATAACTATCAACAACTGAATCTAAAAATCAAAATCAAAACAAAAAACAAACTAAGCAAACAACTAGAACAGGAACAGAAACACAGAAAAAAAGATCACATAGAGAGTTATCAGTGGGGACCAGGAGGAGGGAGAATGGGGAAAAATGTACAGGGAGTAAGCTGTAAATACACAATAGACAGGGGGAGGTTTGGAATAGTATAGGAAGTGGAGAAGCCAAAGAACTTATATGTACAACCCATGGACATGATTTAAGGGGGGGAGGTGAATGCTTGTGGGAGGGGTGGTGCAGGGTGGAGGGGAATAAAGGGGAGAAAAAATGGGACAACTGTAATAGCATAATCAATAAAATATACTTTAAAGAAAGTAATCACCAAACTTGAACACTCTTAAAGTTAAAATAGAAAGTACTGGCAAAGTAAAGAGAAGATATGAAGGATAATCAAATTGAAACTTTAGAACTGAGTAACAAAATACCCAAAATTAAAAATTCACACAAAGAAGGCCATAGTACAACAGAGGAGGCAGTAAACTTGAAAACAGATAAACAAACTAGCCCAACTAAATAATAGAAAGAAAAAACACTTGGGGATAAAAAGAACAAATCCTCCGGGACCTGCAGGATAACTATAAAGATCTAATATTTGTGTAACTGGAATGCAATACAGGTAAGAAAAAGAGTGTCATACTAATAAATATTTGAAAAAAAAAACAGCTAAAAATCATCAAGAAGCTGAGAACACCGAACACAACAAATATAAAGAAATCCATACCCATGCACATCATAATCAAACTGTTGAAAACTAAAGACACAGAAACACTAACGAAGAGTTCCGCATCCCACTCTTGATAATAGATGGAACATCTAGAAAGAAAAGCAACAATAATATAGAAAACTTACACAGCACCAAGCCAAAGTTGACCTACCTGGCATTTATAAAGCACTTCTGACAAGATGAGCAACATACACATAATTTTCAAGCACACATGGAACATTCTCCAGGAATTGCTGGTGGGAGTAAAAAACGTTTCAGCCAGCCTGGCTGGTGTAGTTCAGTGGATTGAGCATGGGCTGTGAACCAAAGGGTTGCCAGTTTGGTTCCTAGTCAGGGCACATGCCTGGGTTGTGGGCCATGTCCCCAGTGGAAGCTATGTGACAAGCAACCACACACATTGATGTTTCTGCCCCTCTCTTTCTCCCTCCCTTCCCATCTCTCTAAAAATAAATAAAATCTTTTTAAAAATGGCTCAGCCATCTCAGAAAACAGATGGACAGTTTCTTTAAAAAGTTAAGTGTAAATTTACCATACAACCTAGCTTCTAGGAATCTACCCAAGAGAAATGAAAACATATGTCTACAAAAGGGCATGTACTTGAATGCTCACAGCATTATTTATGAAAACCAAAACACCCCAAATGTCCATCCACAGCAAATAGATGAGCATAATGTGGTATATAGGTATACCATACTATCAATAATTAAAAAGAATGAATTACTGACTCATGACACAACCATAGATGGACCTCGAAAACATTATGTTACATGAAAGAAGCCAGACATAGAAGACCATATAGTATATGATTTTATTTATATGAAATGTCCACAAAATATGAATCTATAGAGACACAAAAGAGTTTAGTGGTTGCCAAGGACTAGGGTGGGGTGGGAAGGGACGGAGTGATGATGGCAAATCGGCACAAGGGATTTTAATGGAGAGATGGAAATACTTTA
Organism: Tonatia bakeri; assembly: GCA_004024845.1. NCBI lineage: Eukaryota > Metazoa > Chordata > Mammalia > Chiroptera > Phyllostomidae > Tonatia > Tonatia bakeri. The sequence goes on from PVIA01015392.1 coordinate 22,436, forward strand.
AAACTCAATTATGGAAATAGTTATATTAAGTTGGTAAATTTACTAAAAAGCAGTGAATTGTGTATTTAAACATATGAATTTTGTGGTATGTAAACTATACCTCAACAAAGTTATCATACTAATAATATTACATAACTGAAATCATAAATATATAAAGTTTTGAGACTGGCTCTTTTTCTTTTTAAAAATTATACTTTATTGATTATGTTATAGTTGTCCTAATTTTCCCCCTTTCTATGCCCCTCCATCCAGTACTCCCACTCCCTGAGGCAATCCCCTGACCATTGTTCATGTCCATGGGTCATGTGCATAGGTTCTTTGGCTACTCCATTTTCTATACTGTAGTTTACATCCCCATAGCTATTCTGTGACCATCTATTTGTACTTCTTTTTTTTTTAGGTATTTTTTATTCTTTATTTTAGTGATTATGCTACTAGAGTTGTTCCATTTTTCCCCTTCACTCCCCTCCACCCTGCCCACCCACTCCCACCCACATTCCCCCCTTTAGTTCATGTCCATGTGTCATAAGTTCTTTA